>JAODAL010010812.1:0-103147 GCA_025379985.1 Phyllomedusa bahiana | reverse complement strand
GGTCTTCCTCCCTTTCTGATCCAGCAGCTGCGGGCTACAACCCAAGGGGGGCACTGAAAGGGCGTTGCGGACCCCCGGGATTTTTGCCGATTGCCCGGTTTCCCTTTCACCTCCTCTGATGGCATCATTAACTGGGCGTCAAAACAGACTAAATCACCTCTTGAATTTTTTAAAAACATGCCTTCTGACCCCAACCCTTTTTGTTATCTTCAACAAGGGTTTTACCCAAAATGGGGGTCCCAGGGAGTTGACATTGGGCTGCTTCATGTTGGAGGGTATGCGATGTTTGCTGTTTGACGAAAATTTTGGCCGTACGGAAAAGGAGGAGGTAAAAACTGCTAAAATGCAGGTTGCTTTAAACCCACAGAAGGACAGATTGCAAACAAATTTTTCGTTACTGAGTTTCACGGGGGCCCCCTGACCCAGCAATAAACAGGCCTACGGTCCTGCAACTGTCGACCCCTTTGGCAGGGCGTTTTTTCCCAGCACTGGAAGGAGCCCCTTTCTCTCAAAACCTCTACCTCCAGGTTGCTACCCCCCCTTTGCCCCGTTTACCACCTGCATTTCACTCCATGTTCAAAAATATAAAAAATTTAGGAAGGTAGGGAATTTATTTTTGGGGAAATCTCTTTTTAAAAAAGACGGCAAATCACAGCTTTTTCTCAAATCCCCCTAATAAAAAACAAAATTGCTGGATTCAAATTTAACTGCAAGGTGCTACAACAAATTTTGGACGGGCAAAAGTGCAAAAAACACTATCTGTTATTTTTTCGTATAATACCGGAAATTTTTTTTTCCCACCTTTAAATTCACCTGGGGTGTATAAAAATTGTTTTTTTTAAAATTTTAAAACGTGGATGCGGCGTCAATGAAAAAGCTGGGTCCCCGAAAAAGTAAAAAAACACGTATCTGTTATGTTTTCGTATAAAAACACGGTATTTTTTTGGGCCCCCCCTTTTCCAACCCCACCTTTTGGGTGACTATAAATTCCCTTTTTTAAAGATTTACAAAGAGCTGGGGTCAATAACAAAGCGGGGTTTCGCAAAAGTAAAAAAACCCACGTAACTTTTTTTGTTTTTCAATAATACACGGTATTTTTTGCACCTTTCAATTCACCTGTGGTGACTATAGAATTACTGTTTTAAGTTTTTCGTGGATGCTGCGTCAATGAACAAAGCTGGGTGGCAAAAATTTAAAAAAAACACGTTTCTTTTAAATGTTTTCTTTAAAATTTACACGTTTTTTTTTTGCACCTTTAAATTCACCTGGGGTTACTATAGAATTGCTTTTTTTAAGATTTACGGGGGTTTCTGCGTAAATTGAACAAAGCTGGGTCCCAAAAAGTCAAAAAAAAAGTATCTTTTTATGTTTTCGTATGTTTCCCGGTTTTTTTTGGCAGCAAACAACCTGTGCTACTACAAATTCGGGATTTTTTAAATTTAACTGCAAGGTGGATATACCCAACACGGGTTTGGAATGGGTAAAATTGAAAATAACCCCCTTCTGAAATGTTTTAAAGTTTAAAAAAAGGTGGAGTTTTGCACCTAACAAAGGGGAACCTGCAGTTTCTAGAAATGATTTTTATCCAAATAAGTTCGGGCTGCCCAATACCCGGGAAAATATTTAAATTAGCAAACTGTTAATAAAAAAGAATTGCAGTGAAATGCTACACTAATCTTGGTGAATTTTTATCCATTGTTCTTTATAGATAGAGCTTTCTGTGTTCCCCCGCGGGACCCCCCCCCCCCCCGCTTCCCCCGTGACTTTACAGCGGTAGATGCTGCTTTAAAAATTCTTTTAGTTTAATTTAAATAAATCTTAAAAATCTCTAATCTAACAAAATTTTGGAAAGGATCACAGCAATAGTTGGGGTTTCTCTGTGCAGAAATTTGACAAAATTTCCCCGAGTTTTGGGCCAAAAGGCAAGCGAAACGCCCTTTTTTCCCCTATGAGACCTGAGAGAAAACTAAGGCTTTTGGAACGGG
Organism: Phyllomedusa bahiana; assembly: GCA_025379985.1. Taxonomy (NCBI): domain Eukaryota; kingdom Metazoa; phylum Chordata; class Amphibia; order Anura; family Hylidae; genus Phyllomedusa; species Phyllomedusa bahiana. The sequence goes on along the minus strand of JAODAL010010812.1, from coordinate 101,162 downwards.
AAGGGCTGTTCTATTTTAAAAACGAGGTCCGGGGTTTTTTTCCCACCAATCGCAACCATACACATCCCATTCAGGGACGCCCTCACACACATCTCCCCCCAGCTCTTTTTCTGTAATCCATTTGTTTGCCCCAAAAAAAACGGGAAACGCCGAAAAGGGGCGCGATCTTAAAAGATGATGCCCCGGGTTTTTAAACCCTTTAATTATCGCATGATCTAAAAATTTCATCCCCCAATAAAAACCTTGCCGTTTTTCAACTTTGTCGAAAAAAAATCGCCAACACTAGTTCTATAGATTCGCCCTTAATCTTTTTTATTTTTCTTTTAAACCCTTTCCCTTTGGGAAAGAACGGTTATTTTCTTAACCCCTTTAAACGACCTTAAATTTCTTCCCAGGGCCGAAAAGGGGGTTTTTGCGTGGGATCCGCCGCAAACCCCCCCCGCCAGCCGCCGGGTGTTAGCGGAAAATCGCCGCAAACCCCTTTGGCATAACAGCCCCGGGCGGGGTTTCCCCCCGCGGGCACTTTTTTTTAACCCCATCAGGCACCGCAGAAAAAGATGGCCGGGGCGTCTGATTGAAGGGCCGTTTGGGTTCCCCCAGCGCACCGATCGGAAACATCATCCGGCCCCCCCACGCAGCTAAGCTCGCCGATCCATCTCCCGGGGCAGGGTGGTGGGGAGCCTTGTGAAGGCCCCCGTCACTTACCCTGGGTGGTTTTGGCTCCACTTTCCCCCGCAACAAGGGAAATGGGGGAAAATGCCATCTGTGTACACCCCCAATCAAAAACCCATCAATGCATTAGGTTGGGATTAAAAAATCGGGTTTTTAACCCAGTGGTCCAAAATACCATAGGGTTTGGGCCCCAAAGTTAAAAGTAAAAAAAAAAAAAAAAAAACATACAGAAAAAAAAACACTAATCATATAGTGATTGAATAATACCTCCCTCATGATTTCATACACCAAACCCCAAAGGACTGAATAAAAAAACATCACACGATTTTTCCCCATATCAAACCCCCACAAAAGGGGAAGGGGAAAAAAACCACATACCAAAGACCACAATCACCACCACATAGAGCTGAATAAACCCAAAATACCATGAAACAAAATATCCCCACCACTAGTGACAGAATAAAAACCCAAAACACCCCTGATTACATATCCCAACCCCCATAAATTTAATGAATAATACCACAATAACCCTAACCAAACATATCACCACCACATAGTGGGTGAATAAAACCCCCAACACCATGGCCACATATCGCCACCCCCAAAAGTGATTTTAATAATACCACAACACCAATTTCACATTTTTACCACCTCATAGTGACTTAATAATAATTGGGCCCCTCTAAGACCAAATATTTTCACCACTTTTGATTAAAAATTTAAAACCAAAACCATTGTTTTTAATATCATCACCACATAAAATTTCTTCCAAAAATTGCACAACACCAAAGACCTTAAAATCACCACCCCCAAGTTACTGAATAAATTTCCCCCAACAAACCCTGACACATATCACCCCCACATAGTGATGGAAAAAAAACACCCAAAACCTGACCCAGATCACCACCACAAGTTTTCTGAAAAAATAACTACACACCATAATACAAATCAAACACCACAAGGTGACTTAATAATGGGCCCCAACACCCTGACCCCCAACACCCCCCACAATACTGAATAATACCAACACACTATAATTACATATCCCATCACATAGTATATGAATAATACCGCAACACCATAACCACATATCACCACCACATAGTGGCTGAATAGCAACTCTAAACCATGACTCAAAATCAAACACCACATAGGAAATGAAATTTAAAACTGCCCCTCGATGACCCAAAAATTCCCCCCCACGTAGTGGGCTAAATAATACCACAAAACATGACCTCATATCATCACCACATAATGACTCTATAATACCACAACACCATGAACACATATCACCAACACATTGTGACTGAATAATACCAACATACCATGACCACATATCACCACCACATAGTGACTAAATTATACCTCAACACCATGACCACATATCACATTGTAACTGAAAAATACCAACACACCATGACTACATATCACCATCACATAGTGACTGAATAATAGTACCATGAACTCGTATCACCACCACATAGTGACGGAACAATACCACAACACCATGACCACATATCACCACCACATAGTGACTGAATAATACCACCACAGCATGACTACATATCACCAACACATGGTGACTGAATAATACCATCATACAATTAGCACAAATCACCACTACATACTGACTGAATACCTCCACACCATGACCACATATCACTACCCACATAGTAACAGAATAATACCAACATACCATGAGCATATATACCCACCACATAGTGATGCAATAATACCACAACACCATGACAACATATCACCATCACATAGTGAGTGAATAATACCTCCACAACATGACTACATATCATCACCACATAGTGACTGAATAATACCACCACACCATGAACACATATCACCACCACATTCTGACTGAATAATACCTCAAAACCATGACCATATATCACCACCACATAGTGACTGACTAACACCTCAACACTATGACTACATTTCACCACCTACAAAGTAACTGAATAATACCAACACACCATGAGCACAGATCATCATTGCATAGTTACTGAATAATAATACCTCTAACCATGACCACATATCACCACCACATAGTGACTAAATTATACCTCAACACCATGACCTTATATCTCCATCACATAGTGACTGAATAATACCAACACACCATAACCACATATCCCCACCACATAGTGACTGAATAATACCTCCACACCATGATTCCTGATTCCTGCTTTTACTATGCTGTCGTCCAAACCATCTTTTAGAAAAAAATTCACAGGCTAACATAATTCATTCCTTTCAATAACTAACTGAAAAGATGAGGACAGCATAGCCACAGCAGGTACAGCGGTAGCTGCTGCTACAGGACCCCTTTGACACATAAGAAGACACCAGTATTGGAAATGGCACATGGTAACTGGCAAGAACCTCCTATAACTTTTTTTCACCAGGGCCCAAGAACATGTCACATATGTGGTGGCAGCAAGAACATCTCAATGGGGAACATGGAGGTTCAGCTGGCAGGGCCGTAGTTATAGGGGGTGCAGTGATAGCCAGGGCTGCCGTCTGTCATCTATTAACCGTTTCAGGGACCCATGCAGCTAAATCAAATGGGGCCCCCATCCATTACTATTTCCTAATTTGTAACATATCACTGTGCCTCTTTTTGATTAGGGCCCCTGACAGGAGTACTGCTCTATTGGCAACCCTGGCACCCCTTTTACCGTAGCCTGACCCCAAAACCAACAAAAATGAATGACCTTTTGAATTCTCAGAATAAAATTAACAAGAAGTAATGAGGATTTGAAATAAGATTTTTTTCAATATGACCTTTACTATTGGTGTCTTTTACAGTGGCCTGACCCCAAAACCAGCAAAAAATCACCTTTTGGACACTCAGAATAAAATTAGCAAGAAGAAATGAGTATTTTAAATAAGATTTTTTCAATTGGACATTGATTATTTTCAATGTGGAATGTGTATTTCACATTGTAAAGAAGACGTGTTACAGTTTACTAGTCGGTGGCATCAGCAACCGGGGCAACAAAATCGTCAGACATCCATGCTTGATTCATTTTGATAAATGTGAAACGATCCACATTCTCAGGGGAAAGACGGATACGTTAGTCAGTTATCACCCTGCCAACTGTGCTGAATGTGCGTTCCGAGATAACACCAGCTGCTGGGCAGGATAAAACTTCTATGACGTGCCGAGCAAGCTCAGGCTATTCATCCAGTTTGGATACCCAGAAGTTGATTGGGTCCGGACCAAGTCCAAAAACATCGGGGTTGAGCTGCAGGTAGTATTGGACCTTGGTCTTAAGGCCGTCTCTGTGTGTCTGAATGCTGCCCTACCTTACAGGCTTTGGTGAGGTGGTAAATAATGATTGCCATGTCACCCAGTAGGCTTCTGCAACACTGCCTGCTGCTGCTGCTGCTACGGCTACTTGCCACTCTACTGCTGGCATGTTGTTGACGTTGTTCCACTGTGACAGTGGAACGTGAAGAACACACAACAGATGTCTCGAGTTGGTCAATAAGCACTGTCTCAAATTCCTGCATTCTAATGTCAATTTGTGTGACTGTAAGGAAATTGTTCACTTTTGATTTGTAACGTGGATCAAGAAGGGTGGCCACCCAGTAATCGCTGTTCATTTTGATTGCTTTGATGCATGGATCATGTTGCAGGTAATGTAGCATCGAAGCACTCATGTGTGAGATGCTGCCGGGATTTCCCAAGCCTCGGGGTCGAGGGGCACTAGATCTTCCCCTCTTCTACCTCCTCCTGAAATCTGTGCCAGCCTATTACCACTGAAGGTAAATCGGTACCGTCAGTGTCCAGCCCTGCCTCCTCATCCACCTCCACCTCCTCATCTTGAGCATCACCAAAGCCCTAGCTAGCCTAATACGTTGTACTCTGTGAGCTGAAGTGCCGTCCTGCACCAGTCCTGGACCCCGAACCACAACCTAAAGAAGACCTATACATTTGGGAAACAGTCCGGCCTTCTATATCCTCCTGCGAGTAAGGCACTGTGTCCGCATCTGTGTCTGCCTCCTCCTCCATCACTGCTGGAACCTGCTGCCCCAGAGTGTCTAACTGTCCTGACTGACCATTTTGGTGGCGTCTTCAAAACTGGCAAGGATGGTGCAGAGATCTTTCACCTGCCTCCACTCTCTATGGCTCAATACCCTGATGTCCGCACCACTGCTCGTCAAGTGATGCGACACTTCATACTGAATAATGGCATTATGCTGCTGCCACAATCTCTGGAGCATGTGGAGGGTGGAATTCCAGCATGTTGCCACATCAACAATGAGACGGTTGATGAGGAGGCAATAATGATACTGCAACGCTGCCAGACGTGCCGAAGCAGGGTGCGAACGCCGGAAGTGTGAGCTAAGACCTCAAGCCTTCCTCAGCAGACAGTCAAGACCTGGGTAGCGTTTGTGAAATTTCTGCACAACAGCTTTATGACGTTTGCCAGGCATGGGATGTGCGTAAGCCTACCGATCTTAAGGGCAGCAAGGAGATTTTTCCCGTTGTCGCACACCACCTTGCCTGGGTCCAGGTTCTAAGCACCCAGCCACTGGTCAATCTCAGTGCGCAGAGCTGTCCACAGCTCTTGACCTGTGTGTTGACGGTCCCCAAGACAGATTAATTTCAGAACGTCCTGGTTTCTCTTGGCATGTGATACTACCTGTGGAGTTTGGGGATCTGGAACCTGCACCATCCCAGCAGTGTGGAAGAGTGTCTGCAGAGCCCAAGACCCACCATCATCACCGAAGACACTGTCATTCACCCAACTCACCCAGTGAGCAGTTATTGAGATGTAACGCCCTTGACCGTGCTTACTAGTCCATGTGTCTATAGTGAGATGGACTTTGGTGGACAAAGACGCAGCCAATGCGCTGGAGATTTTTTCTGCGACATGACTGGCCAGGGCAGGGGCAGCTTTTCTGGCAAAGAAATTCCTGTTCAGCATCTGGTATTGGGGGCATGCCAGGGCCATGATGTGGCGGAGCTCATCTGTGTCCACCAGGTGGAAAGGCAACATTTCCAAGGCCAAAAGCCTGGCAATGCCGACATTCAGACTTTTGGCTCCCACACCTGGTACACAGAAAGCTGGCTGCCAGACTGGCCGCTGTACGGCATATGACATCGGTCGGCGAATCTGAGGCTTGATGGAAAAAGGCCCAGGATTCACAGGTCCTGGACCTCTTCAACTGTGAAAACCTAGTAGCGGTTTTCCTGCTGCCACCACCGTCCATGGCTGGCGGATTAATGTCAGAGGACTTCTCGACCGCCCTCTCCCTTTCTGAGGCCGGACCCGCACTGACAATAACCCATCATCATCCTCCCCCATTGCTGAGGCGCTCACAAGCAATTGCTGCTGAAAAGACCACATTAGATCCGCAATGTCATCATCAACATCATCATCACAGGTAACTTCCTTGTCCTGATAGTCAACATCCTTAAGCTGCGGGCTAGAAGCCACAGGCACTGCGAGGCATTGCTGACCGCTTGGGATTTCTGATGACTCCTCCTTCCTTCTCCTCCTCTGAGGGCATCAACAATTGGCCGTCAGAGCAGACAAAATCATCCTCTTTGGCCTCTTGATTTTTTGAAATGGCTTCTGACCACAACCGCATTGTGTCATCAAAGAGATTTTCAGAATATGGATAATATGGAGCCGTCTGTACATTGGTTGACATCGGACTGTGTTTGCTTCAGCTTGGCCTCATGATTGACAATGACATTTGTAGCTGTGACTGAGCGGACGAGGAGGTAAAACCACTCAATGCAGGTTGTGTTAATCACTGAATATCAGATTGGTGACACTCTTCAGTATTGAGATTCACAGGGAACCGACCAAGCGATGACAGGCCTGGCGGTCCTGCAACTGACGATGTGTTCGCTTGTGTGTTGTCTGGAGCACTGGAAGGAGCACCTTGTCTTGTACCTCTAGCTCAACGTCCTACGCCCCTCCTTGCTCGCTTACCACCTCTAGTATGCTCTATGTTTAAAAAGATAAATATTAAAAAGGTCAAGATTTCTTGACAGTCTCTTATTGAAGAACTGTACTCCAAAGACAGCAAATAACAAGTGTTCTTAAATCCCTATAAATTTTAACTGGCAAATAGGATTAGAAATAAAAAAAATTCTATGGAATATCTGTGAAATGTGGTCTTATGGAAGAACCCTGAGACCAAATCCACAGTTTTTTTGAATCCTTATACTTTGCAACTGGCAACTAGGATTAGAAACAGATGGAAGAACGATGTCTTGTACACCGGCTGTCCACCAAAAACTGCAGCAAGGAAATTTTGGGCACGGAATTACATTTTCTGCAAGAAACCAGTATAACACAGCAATTTCTTTTTAAAGCAGATGTCTTAACAGTGTCTTGTACACTGGCTGTACCCACAAAACTGAAGTAAGGACAATGTGGGCACGAAATTAAATTTTCTGCAAGAAACCAGTATAACACAGTAATTTCTTTTGAGAGATTTCCTATCAGTGTCTGGTGCACAAGCTGGCCCCTCAAAACTGTGGCAAGGAACTTTTGGGCAATTAAAATAAAGATGGTAAAGATGCAGTCACCAGCAATATCAAAATCCCTAACTACTACTGTCTAGTATTCCCTAATCTTGCTTTACCCCAACTAATCTATGTGGCAGCTTTTCCTTTGTAAAATCGCTTGGAAATGGTGTGTCTGCCTGCTTTGAAACAAGCACAGCAGAGAGAGCAGTGTGTTCAGTTCAGTCTCTAATCGTAATGGCATTCACCAGGAAATACAGTGACATAGATAAAACAGGGTCATGTGATCTTAGCAGCCAATGAGATCCCTACACCCTCACTGGTAACGTTCTTGAACCCCCTCTGTGCTGCCAGACTATGACAAAATATCGCCATCACGTAGTGACGGAATAATACCACTACACCATGACCAGTTATCATCACTATATAGAGACTGAATAATACAAGCACACCATTACTAAATATATAAACCATTACACTTTGCTCACATATAAGTGATTACAGTTCAGTTACATTTAAGGCGACATGTCTGAAAATTGGCAGCGGCACGGCAATTTTTAGGAGCATTCAATGTGTAAAGTCCAATTCTCTCAAAAATCTGGAGTCAGGTAAACTCAATGTGCCTAAATAGGCGCATTGCGCAAAATCGCGGCGCATAGCGTATCATTGCTAGTGTATATAATGTGCCTGTCGAGGCGCATTGCGCAACACAGGTGCATAACGCATCATTACTAGTAAATGTAATGCGCCTCAATATGGACGTGCACAGTGTATCATTTTTAGGCGCATTAAAATTTGAAGTGGAAGTGGAATTCGTTTAGAATTTCAGGAAAACTTTGGTTCTGCACGAAGCCAAAGATTAGGGTGATTTGCGGGAATGAAGCGTGTTTTTAATTGCTAAAATGGCCGCAAGCACATGGCGTTTCAAGGGGCAGAGAACTCTGGGAGGAAGAAAGGAGTACCCTCAATGACATGTGCAGACATGAAGCCAATCAGAGACCGGCGGGCTTCTGTGACGTCACAGCACTATAAGTAAGGACAGGACCCGTGCTTCTCACATTCCTCTTGTTGTGTCTTGGCATAACAGCGTCTTTGCTGCTGCGGCTGCTACACAGATTTCATTATAAAGCAAATTGCTTTACTCAGCGATTGGGGAAAAAGACCACTAGAAGTCTGTTACTTGCTCACATATGGATCCCTTGCTCTATACAAGTCATCTGAAAGAAGCTGCTTTTATCAGAGACTGGGGCTCAGTTGCCCAAATTTAATGCCACCAGCGTTATCATTTTATTTAGTTTGTAGGGTATTCTCCCAAGTTGTCCAGGGTGGGTGTAATTCTGCCCCATATGCATTTCAATTTCACCTGTTGTATTATTAGGGAATTTCAGATTCAAGGAATACCCTTAATCCTGTTAGTGTTGCACGTGGAGTCATATACAGAGTGTTTATTGTCCGCCATCATTTACATTTCCCCTGTGCTATTATTAGGGAATTTCAGATACTGGGAATCCACTCAATCCTGATAGTGTTGTATTGGGAGTGAAATACAGAGTGCTTTTTGTTCGCCATCATTTAAATTTCACCTGTGCTATTATTAGGGAATTTCAGATACTGGGAATCCACTCAATCCTGATAGTGTTGTATTGGGAGTGAAATACAGAGTGCTTTTTGTCCGCCATCATTTAAATTTCACCTATGCTATTATTATGGAATTTCAGATTCTGGGAATCCACTCAGTTCTGTTAGTGTTGTATTGGGAGTCAAATACAGAGTGTTTTTTGTCTGCCATCATTTAAATTTCAATTTTTAATGAAAAGTAGCCGTATCAAAAATCTTCTTTAGGATCAACTTATTTTATTTATATCAACATTTGTAACTGGATCTTTTTCCAATCATAAGGATGCGATCCACTTAATTTTTAAGGTACAAAACTAGTATTCATCAGGCTTAAAACTTAGGAATAAATCCTTCCACTCAGCATTCCTAGCGAGGAGCAGTAAAAGTTCAGAGACACATTCTCAGATTAACATGGGTAGCAGACACTGTATTAGCTGTCTTAGTCCTGGCAGTCGGCAAAAGCCTAATTACTCCAGCACACAACAAGTAACGACACTCCGAGATTCACCTATAGCAGGTGTAAGCAGCATTTCATCAACTCGGCGTCTCGGGCGCCGGGAGCAACCAGCATAACGCAAATAGAAGCGACGGTGTATAGTTACCGACAATCCATCAACCAGCTACGGTGTCCGAGTCTCTACAGTCGGCATGAGCCTGTTCGCTCAACGCACAAACATAGGTGACGCTGTGAAGATTCCAGCAGCAGGTAGCAGCCCGTGGCTTGCAGTCCGTCCAACTCGTGACGTTTCGGTGGAAGGACACGCCCCCTTTCTCAAGCGTAGGGAAGTGCCTAGATGACGTAGCTTTTAGACTATGCTGCCAACACGTAATGACAACGTATTAAACATTAAAAAACTTTGTAGCCTATAGCTCTCAACCCTCACTTAAATTTTTCATCACTATTCTCTATATGATATATCTTCATTATATTCATAGATCTACCTAACAATAATGTCGAGAACTATACTACTTTATTTACTAACTAGGTACACTAAAAACCCTTCCGGACTATTATGACCGGTCACTTATAATCTATAAAAATATGCTCCACTGACAGTCTTCCTTCAGTCCCTTAGGTGACAGGGAATCTAATTTATGGATCCAAAAGACTTCTCTCTGAAGTAACCGGGACTTAGTTTGCTCCACATCGTTACCCTCTACTTGTTGCAGTACACACCATCTCAAATCAGAGACATGGTGTCCATTTTCAAAGAAATGTCTCGCCACTGTCGACTCACACAATTTCTTTCCTTTTTTTCTTTAGATTGCTCATCACTCACTGGGGGGCCCATTCGATCCATTTTAGATTTATATAAACGGATCTGAGATTTATGTTCATTAAGTCTCACTTTAACAGCTCTTGAGGTTTGTCCAACGTAACTTTTGCACATGGGCATTTTAATAAATAAATGACACCAACAGTTAGGCAGGTGAAAAAGCCCCGGATCGAAATGAGGTACCCCAGGGTGGGATGAGCGACCGTATCACCTCTGATGATACCATTGCAGTTCTGACACGACAAGCAGGGGAAGTACCCCTTCTTTGTGTGTCCAGAAAACTCTGTTTAAATACTCTCTTTCTTAAATCAGAGTGTACAATATGATTACCAACTGTTTTTTTCTTTTTGGTAAATAAACCTAGGGCTGTCTCGAAAGAGATGTCCAAACTTAGGGTCTGCTTGTACGATGTGCCAATATTTACAGATGGTTTTCTTTATTAACCTAGCATGGTAGTCATAAACCGACATAAAGTTAAGTCTAAAATCCTTTTCTCGTTTTTTAGTAGTTCTCACCTCACTGCGAGCTCGTCGGCCCACCTGTTCCCCTATCTTATATATCATCTTCCTAGAGTATCCTCTTTCAACGAATTTAATTATCAGTTTTTCTTTATTTTTATGATACTCAGTGTCTGTGGAACAGATACGTCTTACTCTGGTGAACTGGCCTTTAGGAATAGCCTCCAAGACACTCGGGGCATGTTGACACTCTCTGTGCAGTAAATTATTACGTTCAGTTTCTTTAACATATAATGTTGTCTCAAGATGGCCATTAGATAGAGTAATACTCACATCAAGAAATTTTACTGTAGTGCAATCCTTTGTCATAGAGAGCTCTATCAACGGCTTTTGCCGACTGCCGGGACTAAGACAGCTAATACGGTGTCTGCTACCCACGTTAATCTAAGAACGTGTCTCTGAACTTTTACTGCTCCTCGCTAGGAACGCTGAGCGGAAGGATTTATTCCTAAGTTTTAAGCCTGATGAATACTAGTTTTGTACCTTAAAAATTAAGTGGATCGCATCCTTATGATTGGAAAAAGATTCAGTTACAAATGTTGATATAAATAAAATAAGTTGATCCTAAAGAAGATTTTTGATACGACTACTTTTCATAAAAAATTGAAATATAAATGATGGCTGACAAAAAACACTCTGTATTTGACTCCCAATACAACACTAACAGGATTGAGTGGATTCCCAGAATCTGAAATTCCATAATAATAGCACAGGTGAAATTTAAATGATGGCGGACAAAAAACACTCTGTATTTGACTCCCAATACAACACTAACAGGATTGAGTAGATTCCCAGAATCTGAAATTCCCTGATAACAGCACAGTTTGTTCCAGATGGGGTCCTGGAAGTGCCATTGGTAAATTCCCGTTTATCTAGTGCTATTTATTGAAACTGTACGACTATTTACCCCATTAATACTGTATCCTATAAAAATGAGATGTCGTTTGAGAAAATAGCAGCAGCTATAAATAATAAAACAGAGACATATACGCTATCTGACAAAGAAAGGATCCAGATTATTCAACAGGCAGAGGGTGCTGGCTTTGGTTGGAACTCCACTGATGAGTTGCAGCCACAAAATGTGAGAAAAAAATTAGAAGCATTAAAGAAAAAAGAATTGAATCTGCATTTGCATGCATCAACTTTAACGTAGTACCTCAAGGCCCAGCGCATCCCACGAGGCCTGCTGAGTTCATTAATGCCTATACTCCTCAAAGATGACATACAGTACCGGGATAAGTGGTTCGTTCTCGGTAATCGTTACTCACTCAATTTGATGTTGTTAACAGTCCAACATTTGCATCAAGCTATTAAAGCCATTAGGAAGGAGATTGAGGACTGTGAGAAAGAGTTGATAGATACCAAGATGGAATTATATGATGATATTTCCAAACAAATTACGGAGAACTTGACTAAACTGAGGGAACAAATCATGGCGGTTAAAATCAAGAAATTTGAACGAGACTATGCCCAAAATATAGTGTACACCTGGTCTAACGAAAGAACAATTCAACGAAAAACACGCCATTTGAATAGACGTTTAAATGAGGTCACATCTTCCGAAACCGACCTGAGTGATCATAAATAGATGAACCTGCGCTCTACCAAAAAGAAGCAGAACCAAAAACCTTTTAAAGGAATCATCGGACCCCGAGACAACCAGTGGCGAACAATCGGACAGTCTGAATGTAACCAAAGCCAAGTCAAAACGTACAACCCGATGTTTTTCTTTATTAACCTAGCATAAACTGACATGAAGTCTAAAATCCTTTTCTCGTTTTTTAGTAGTTTTCACCTCACTGCGAGCTCGTCGGCCCACCTTTTCCCCTATTTTGGACATCATCTTCCTAGAGTACCCTCTTTCAACGAATTTAGTTATCAGATTTTCTTTATTTTTATGATACTCAATATCTGTGGAACAGATACGTCTTACTCTGGTGAACTGGCCTTTAGGAATAGCCTCCAAGACACTCGGGGCATGTTGACTCTCTCTGTGTAGTAAATTATTACGTTCAGTTTCTTTAACATATAATGATGTCTCAAGATGGCCATTAGATAGAGTAATACTTACATCAAGAAAGTTTACTTTCCTTTGTCATAGAGAAATCCTTTGTCATAGAGAAATCAACGGATTAAGAGAATTGATAAATGACAGAAATAGATCTCAGTCCTGTTCTCTGCCTCTCCATAACACGAACACGTCGTCCACATATCTGAGCCACAGCTTAATAAAATTGCTCCATTCACTGTGAACGATGTGCTGTGTCTCAAAAGACTCCATAAAAATGTTTGCCAGACTTAGTGCGACAGGGGAATCCATGGCGGTCCCCTGCCGCTGCCAGAAAAAATCTTGTCCAAATCGGAAATAATTCCTAGTTAGAACAACATCCAGTAGTTCCAACAGAAACCCTATGAATCTATTTGAAAGATTCACATTCTCTCCTAGCCTTTGTTTAATAGCCTGCACACCCTCATCATATGGGATGTTAGTGTACAGGCTCTTGACATCAAAAGTGCAGAGAAAGGTGACATCATTAACATCAGTACTCTCAATTTGACATAAGACATCTAGGCAATTTTTTAACGGTTTCCTGCAAAAATCCTTTGATGTAAGTGGCTACTGGTTGGAATTCTGACCCAATCCACAAGACAATAGGACGTCTCGGGGGCTGGGTCAGCGATTTATGTATTTTGGGAACCAAGTACAGAATAGGTGTTCAAGGATGATCAACTTTCAGGGCTTTGCTGGTTTTACCATCAATCAACCCTTGATGTTCTGCTTCTGTAATGATATTATCAATTATTTGTTTAACCTGGATAGTGGGATCATTTCCTACTTTTTTATAGACAGCAAGATCACTAAGCTGTCTCACAGCCTCCCTCATGTATTCGTCCCTATCCATTATGACGGTAGCTCCGCCCTTATCAGCTTTTTTAATGACTAAAGTGTCATCTTGTTGTAACATTTTGAGGGCCTCCCTTTCATTTTTAGACATATTGTTGACTTGTGATTCATTCACTGTTGGCCACTTTTTAGTAAGCTCATTTTTTACTAACTGCTGGAATGTTTCTAACATCACACTGGATACCTCTGGATCAAAGTTACTCTTCTTAAACACTTTATTTGTTCCTCCCTTATCAAATGGTTTGTTACCAAAACACATTCTTATTCTTATCTTACGACAAAATTTTTAGCTTGTAGAACTCCGTTTCAAAATTAAACAGAGAAATCTGTTGACTGGGCACAAAATTGAGGCCCTTATTTATTACTTTACGTTGAGTCTTTGATAGTCCTTTAGATGAAATGTTGACTATGAGGTCGCTCAGATCCTTCTTTTGGTTGTACGTTTTGACTTGGCTTTGGTTACATTCAGACTGTCCGATTGTTCGCCACTGGTTGTCTCGGGGTCCGATGATTCCTTTAAAAAAGGTTGTTGGTTCTGCTTCTTTTTGGTAGAGCGCAGGGTCATCTGTTTATGGTCACTCAGGTCGGTTTCGGAAGATGTGACCTCATTTAAACCTCTATTCAGATGGCGTGTTTTTCGTTGAATTGTTCTTTCTTTAGACCAGGTGTACACTTTATTTTGGGCATAGTCTCGTTCAAATTTCTTGATTTTAACCGCCATGATTTGTTCCCTCAGTTTGGTCAAGTTCTCCGTAATTTGGTTGGAAATATCATCATATAATTCCATCTTGGTATCTCTCAACTCTTTCTCACAGTCCTCAATCTCCTTCCTAATGGCTTTAATAGCTTGATGCAAATGTTGGACTGTTAAAAACATCAAATCAAATGAGTAATGATTACTGAGAACAAACCACTTATCCCAGTACTGTATGTCATCTTTGAGGAGTATAGGCATTAATGAACTTCGCAGGCCTCGTGGGATGCGCTAGGCCTTGAGGCACTCCGTTATAGTTGATGCATGCAAATGCAGATTCAATTCTTTTTTCTTTAATGCTTCCAATTTTTTTCTCACATTTTGTGGCTGCCACTCATCAGTGGAGTTCCAACCAAAGCCAGCACCCTCTGCCTGTTGCATAATCTGGATCCTTTCTTTTTCAGATAGCGTATATGTCTCTGCTTTATTATTTGTAGATGCTGCTATTTTCTCAAACGAAATCTCGTTTTTATAGGATACAGTGCTAAAGGGGTAAATAGTCGTACAGTTTCAATAAATAGCACTAGATAAACGGGAATTTCCCAACGGCACTTCCAGGACCCCAATTGGAACAGGCTCAATTTTTTATGAAAAGTAGCCGTATCAAAAATCTTCTTTAGGATCAACTTATTTTATTTATATCAACATTTGCAACTGGATCTTTTTCCAATTTTAAGGATTCGATCCACTTTATTTTTATCTTAAAATAGCAAACTAGTATTCATCAAGCTTAAAATTTAGGAATAAATCCTTCCAAACAGCGGTCCTCGCGAGGAGCAGTAAAAGTTCAGACACGTTCTTAGATTAAAGTGGGTAGCAGACACCGTGTTAGCTGTCTTAGTCCCGGCAGTTGGCAAAAGCCTAATTACTCCAGCACACAACAAGTAACGACACTCCGAGATTCACCTATAGCAGCTGTAAGCAGCAGTTCATCAACTCGGCGTCTCGGGAGCTACCAGCATAACGCAAATAGAAGCGAGGGTGTATAGTTACCGACAATCCATCAACCAGCTACCGGTGTCCGACTCTCTGCAGTCGGCATGAGCCTGTTCGCTCAACGCACAAACATAGGTGACGCTGTGAAGATTCTAGTGCTATTTATTGAAACTGTACGATCATTTAAATTTCACCTATGCTATTATTAGGGAATTTCAGATTCTGGGAATCCACTCAATCCTGTTAGTGTTGAATTGGGAGTGAAATACAGAGTGTTTTTTGTCCATCATCATTTAAATTTCAGTTGTGCTATTATTATGGAATTTCAGATTCTGGGAATCCACTCAATTCTGTCAGTGTTGTATTGGTAGTGAAATAGAGAGTATTTTTTGTCCGCCATCATTTAAATTTCACTTGTGCTATTATTAGGGAATTTCAGATACTAAGAATCCACTCAATCCTGTTAGTGTTGCACTTGGAGTTAAATACAGAGTGTTTTTTGTCCGCCATCATTTAAATTTCACCTGTACCATTATTAGGGAATTTCAGATTCAGGGAATCCTCTATCCTGTTAGTGTTGTACTTGGAGTTAAATACAGGGTGTGTATTTATCATATACAGACATCTTCATTAAACAGAGTCTGTAAACTTTTGATCAGACCGTATGTCAGACAGAGAGGTGGCAGGCTCTTCACAGGCGAATGGAAGTGGCACAAACGTTCCTGGAGCAGGCACAGGTCGCATCCCAGTAAGGGGACGTCGCAGTAGGGGTCACTCGGTGAGGCCAGAACTGCCGGTGTCATCTAGCGGCCGTGTGTTGATCAGCAAGCCAAGGGTTCTTTATTGGTTGACTAGGTCATCCACTTCCTCCCAGATGACTTCTGACAACCCCAGCCAAGAGTCAGTGAGAACGTCAGACACAACCCTTAGTTGGCATGGCCTGGGAGTGGGTCAGCGGCCCTCACCTGTCCTCAACCTGTCTCTGTCCCGTTCGGTTCCCTCAGCCAGAGATCTTCTAGGTGATCGGGGCTCAGCGCCAATATACAGTGAGGTCGAACTCTTTCAGGACAGTCAGCTGCTTCTTGGCAGGGAAGAGGTGGGACAGACATCCGCTGCTTCTTGCAGTAGGCGGGAAAGTAGTGATTTGGAGAGTGGCACTGGAGGTTATGTTGCTAGCAGTCAGGCTCTGCATACTGAGACCGTTGAGGAGAATAGAAATGACGGGCAAACACAAATCGATGATGATGTAGCCGATCGCATTTGGGAGCAGGGTGAAGCAAGGGCTTCATCATCATCGTCGGGAGAAGATGGTGTCAGCTTTCGCATGATGCAGCGGCGTAGCCATTAAGTCGGTAGTGTGGCCGGGAGTCAGCAGGGTGGCAGCAGAGCGAGGTTGGGAGCCAAACGACCACAGGGTAGAAAACCCGATTCGCAGGTCCAAGAAAGTAGCGGCACAGGGGCTCAGCGAGGCAGTGGCGGTAGTAGTCACTCAGTGCGGAGTGTTGGCGGTAAAGTCACCTGCTCGGCGGTGTGGCAGTTTTTTGCTAAGACACCAGAGGAGACGAACATGTGTATATGTAGAATTTGTAGGCAGAAAGTGAAGCATGGCCAGGGAGCTAACATTGGGACCACGGCCCTGTGTCAACATATGCAGCGCCAACTTCCAGATGCAAGGGAAAAACGTGTCTCAGATGCGGTGGACCATCCTGCCGCCACAGCAAGAGCACCTAGTGGCACGTATGCTATTTCAGCCAGTCAAGGCTCCACCACCTCTGCCAAAGGGAGCTGTTTGTCTTTGCCATCATCTCCCGGTCCAGATGCTCCTCCTCCTCACCACTCATTGCGACAGCAGTCGTTCAACGAGGTGATTGCCAAGAGACAACAGTATGCGTCCAACCATCCTAAGGTGCAGAAGCTGACCGTGCTCCTGTCCAAGTTGTTGGTACTGCAGTCCCTCCCTTTCCAAGTGGTGGACTCTGCACATTTCAGAGAACTAATGGCTTGTGCCGCGCCGAGGTGGAGAGTTCCAAGCCGTAATTTATTTTCCAAAACGGCAGTACCAGCCCTTCACAAATATGTAGAACAGAAAGTTGGACAGTTCTTGAGCATATCAGTTTCTTTCAAGGTACACGGCAGCGCGGATATGTGGAGCTGTAGCTATGGTCAGGGCCAGTACATGTCCTTTACAGCCCACTGGGTGAATGTGCTTCCTGCCCAGCCACACCAACAACTTGGACAGGAGACGCCGCTATCTCCTCCACGTTGTCAAACTGCTGCTCCTGCGCCAATGTCCGCCTCCTCCTCCACCACCACCTCAGCCTCCACAAGTCTAAGTGCTACTCCATCAAACCACATGTGCAGGGCACAGCGGTGTCACACAGTTCTACACCTGGTTTGCCTGGGCAAACGAAGTTACTCAGGGGAGGAACTGCTTCATGTCATGCAACAAGAAATCAATGTGTGACTTTCTCCGTGACAACTACAAATCGGAACCATGGTGACAGACCAAGGGAGGAACATGTTGTCTGCGCTGCACCGAGGAGGGATGCTCCATGCGTCATGCATGGCACACGTGTTCAATCTGGTTGTGAAAAGGTTCCTGAAATCTTCCACCCATCTGCAAGATATTCTAAAAATGGCCAGGAAACTGTGCATGCACTTCATCCATTCCTACAAAGCCAAGCACACCCTCCTCGATCTGCAGCGGCAGAATGGAATGCCCCAACACACGCTGATAAGCGATGCTTCCACCCATTGGAATTCCAGCCTGCACATGTTAGACCAGCTGTATGAACAGAGAAAGGCCATTAACGATTTTTTTTATGATCCAAGCGGACAGGAGTACTCCCCTGTGTAACTTTGATGTCAGCCAGTGGCAGCTCATGCCTGACACCTGCCATTTGTTGAGGCCGTTTGAGGAGGCAATGTTATTTGTCAGTCACCAGGACTACGGGATGAATAACGTCATTCCACTGCTTCATGTCCTGGAACAGATGTTGCAAAATCTGTTTGGACAGGGGACTGGAGACGTGGCGGCTATATCTCGCGGCCACATGAGTCCGGTGGGGGCTGAACTGGAGGAGTAGGATGACATTGGAGCACAAGCATTGTCTGTTGAAATGAGTGGTTTTTCTACCCAGGTGACAGGAGAGGATGAGCAGGAACAGCCAGAGGAGGTAGATGGAGATGAGGAAGACGAGGCAGATGACCCGCAAGCACTGTGGCAGTATACAGTGGAGATGGAGGCAGGATGTCCCTCAGAATCACTTGCGCACATGGCCCACAGCATGCTGATTTGCCTGGCTATTGACAGCCGAATAGTCACCATCCGGCAGAGGGATGATTCTGGCTCTCCACCCTCTTGGACCTTCGCTACCAGTCCAAAATGGGTCCCTTTTTTCCAGCTGCCGAGAGGGAGGACAAACTCAAGTACTATAGAGAAATCCTCTGTAAGCAGTTGGCCGCTTCCTATGTGCGCCACCGTCCATCCTCTAACAAGTCTGACCATGGAGTTCCTCATCGCTCACGTACAACTGCCACGGCTGCTATGGGGAGGTGGGGTGTAGGAGCAGTAACAGCTCCATGAGCAGCAGCCTAAGTCTGGAGTCATTGATGATCAGCTTCCTTCACCCGCCTAGTGAGGAGGGTAGCCACCAGCAGCAGCAGCAGGACCTGGAGCAGAGCCTGAAACAGCAGGTGGTGGCCTACTTGGACAGCACTCTGCTACCCCAGGTAGAAGATCCGCTGGACTACTGGGCAGCCAAACTGGATGTGTGGCCGCAACTAGCCGAGTTTGCAGTGGAGAGGTTGTCCTGCCCAGCCAGTAGTGTGGCATCAGAGCGGGTGTTCAGTGCAGCGGGGGCCATTATTACCCCAAGGAGAACCCACTTGTCCACCAGAAATGTTGAACGACTGACCTTTGTCAAGATGAATCAGGTGTGACACCTCACCAAAACTTTGAGAAATGAGTCTGGATTCTAACTACCTGCCTCAGCCATTCTGATGCTGCCACCCACCTGATGCCACACATCTGCTGCCAGTTGCTCCATCTGCCTCCCACCATCTTTACCAGGGATTGGAATTGCCACCCACCTCCACACTCTGTCATTGTGCCACTCTCTGACCTCATGCTGCTGCTGTTGCTGCTGCTGTCACCTCCACACTCTATCACTATGCCACTCTGTGGGCTCCCGATGTTGCTGCCACCTCCATACTGTGTGATTGTGCCATTCTGTGGTCTCCTGATGTTGCTGCCACCTCCAGAACTTGTCATTGTACCACTCTCTGACCTCATGCTGCTGTTGATGACGTTATCTCCACACTGTGTCATTGTGCCACTTTGTGGGCTCCTGATGTTGCTGCCACCTCCATAATTTGTCGTTGTGCCGCTCTATGTCCTACTCATGCTGCTGCCAAGTGACCGCTGTCTCACTGGAACCACCTGTGGTTACCTAATGCTGTTTCCTCCCTCACCACTCTATGACATTGCCACTATGTTTAGTTTTCCCCTTCTTTTCATCTGTCAGAAGGAATGAAAAGCATCAGGATTGCAAAAAAGCAGGAGTGGATACAGAACACAGAAGACATGCAAATATCCCATTTACTGGTCATCTCTGTTTTGGATTAACTACTGTTTGTTTTTGGCTTTACCAATACTGATGAATTATTGACCTATTGAAAGCGGACACTGACAGATGAAAGGAAGGGCAAAATGATCAGAGACGTCAATGCAAAATTACTGACGGCACCCTCTCCACTCATTCGGGGGGCCTCTACATGTATCAGCGTTTAACAGAACAGGTTCTGTCATATTCTGTGATGGTTTAAAGCTCTGGCCTCATGGACTGACCCCTGCTGTGACGTACAGTGCTGAGACCTTTGCCGCCTCCAGGAACCTACTATTGTGTTCTTTGATGCTATCATAGGATCTTAGCCCTCAGTTTGTTTTTTTTTTCAGCTGGCGCTGACATGACCTTATCAGGCTGCATTCCCGCTTCAGTTATTTGGTCAGTTTTGCCCCGTAAGTGTCCAGGGAATTGAAGAGTGAAGCGATTCTAATAGCGGCAGCAGTCATGTGCTTGTCATACTAAAACACAGCATTGTATGAAGACCAAACCAAGCTCCCACTGCTATTTGAGCATGGCACAATGTTCTACAGCACCCTACAGGCTCTCTACAGCCAGGAAATAGCTGTTTTTTAACACGATTCGCCACAAATTAATTCGGGACAAAAAGAATTTTGACGGAAAATTCGGCGAACTCGGTGAATCAAATTTTTGAGAAAGTCGCCCATCTCTAATTACAATGTGTCGTGCCCGGCGTATAATGCGCCTAGTTTTGGTGTACGACAGTTCATTTACATTGAGCATATGGCATCAAAAGTGGTTTTGCACCAAAATAGACCAAAAAACGCGTTGGCGTGTTGGGACATGTCGCCCTTAGTGTCTCACAGGTGATGAGGTGATATTTCTCTGATGAGTCGTTTATGTTCCCTTTTCTTCTCCATCTGGTCCACACCTTCATGCTGACGTCTGTGCCAACACTCGTCCCTGCAGCTTTGGACACAAATATCTAAGAATCCTTACTTTTCCAGCACTTCTTTACCTATTCCCAAATCTGTACAAACTTCCCAGGAGCGGGAGAGCGAGTAAAGGCCATAGTTTAGAGGCATAGTCTCCTAGAGGGGAGGAACAGAAGACTAACCCTCTTGAGATTGTGCTACAGCTATGGCTCGTATCTCTCAGAATCATATTGTGCAATCCAAACTCAGCATGGTGCATGATTCTAGGTGATGCAAGGGATGTAGTTCATTACTGTCATGCTTTTTGTAGTGTTTCTGTTTTTTTCTACAGATTTCCTAGTTGGACTTTGATGAATTTACTGAACCAATGTTGGATCAATTTCTTCAATAAAATGGTCAATGAGGGATGATGTTAGGGAGAGTTTATTTAAATAAAATGTTTTTTGTGCTGCATCGCTTCATATTTTACTGTTAATTTGCAGTGATTTTTGATAGGCACCTCTATATTACTAGTGCTGGGGCTCGGTGTCAGCCTTGGGGTGACAAAAAAAAACAGAGCTGGCTGACACCGAGTCACAGCACCAGTAATAGAGAGATGTCTGCAAGACACCTCTTTTACTAACACTGGAAAAATAGTGGTAAAAAATACACTGGAAAAACACAAAAACTTAGATAAACATCTCCAACAACATCCCTCAATGACCATTTTATCAAAGAAATGGATCCAACACTCGTCCAATGTAATCCAGAGGGGAAACCTGTGAAATACAGAAACACTAATCAGCATTTAGCTAACGGCTATCTATAATGCCTAGGGCAGCATGAATATTAAATATGCCCTTATAGATAGGTAGACCACCCTCTTAGATATATAGTTCCTTAAATTAGGGGCTTCGGGTAGGTTAGTGGGAAAGCAAGGCCCCAGTTTGGTAGGCAGGCAGGCAAGTTATAAGTAGATAGGTAAACGGACAAGGCCCCAGGTGGGTAGACCATATCTAGACAGGTAGGCCCCAAGCAGGTTGGTGGGTAGGTCCAAGGTAGGTAGGTTGAAAGACCCTAGGTAGGTTTGTAGGCCCCAGAGAGGTACGCAATATCTAGGCCCCAGGTAGGTAACCAGCATTTAAAACCCAGATATTTAGGTAATAGATTGACCCCAGGTAGGTAGGTAGGCTACAGGTAGGTATATTGCCCCTTAGTAGGTAGGCAGTAGTTTTGCCATAGGTAGGCCCGCAGTAGGTAAGTAGGTCGGTAAGCAGTAGGTAGGCCTCAGGTAGGTAGATTTGCTGTTGGTAGGCCCTTGGTACGTAGGTAGATTTCCCCTAGGTAGGTAGGGAGTAGTTAGATCAATGGTAGATAGGTAGATTGCGCCTAGGTAGGTAGATTGTCCGAAATAGGTAGAATGCCCCCAAGTAGGTAGGTAAATTAACCCTAGGTAGGCAGGTAGATTGACTGTAGGTAGGCAGGCAGTAGATAGGCCCCCATTAGATAAAAAAATAAAAATACACTCACCTCTTTCCGTTCCCTGATGAGCGGCAGTCCAGCCAGCCCGGACTTCTTCTACTGAAGCCCGCACAGGTGCTGTAATGATATGATGTCTTCGCATTGTTTGTGTGATGACCCTTAGTAGCCTAGGGCCTTAGACTTACTAGGCTACTATGCAAAGCCCCTGCACAGACATTTCTCTGGGTGCTCGGGATAGAGGGCCTGAGCGTTCTTAGAAATTATGTGCGTTTCGAGCCTGGCTCCCTGTGATGACAGGCCCCGCTGTGTCGGACCTGGGGCCCACTCAAGGATAATCTGGTCCTCTGGTGGTCCAGTCCAACACTGCTTGCACAGAATGTATTACTTGGTGGCTAATGGGTTTGGCCCACAGGAGTTGGCTATGAACAAAAAACTAAAAGTAGGAAGTAGGAAATCTTGTAATGGTGAGAGATAAAGCAGCCTGCAGACTGGAAAAATCAAAGGGGGAAGATGTAAGGCTAGTACCACCAGTTAGTAAGGTTGCCAGTTAGTAAGGGCACTGCAGCCGGGCCTGGTTACTCTGTGAAACAAGGGGGGGGGGGAGAGACACAGCTGCATTTTCACAGTAAAGAAAGCCATTTAAGCTCTTTCAATTGTTTATGCGACAAACATACAATTAAGATAAACAGCAAGGCAGAGAGAGCTACACGCTCCCTGCCCCTGGTGCGTGATGCTGTGCAGGCAGAGCGATAAAGTGACATCATCGCACCACCTCTGCTGCTTCCTGTCCTAAGCCCCAATCCTAAAGCCCCAAGCTATTGTCCGAGAACAAGCAGACTC
The DNA here is from genome assembly GCA_025379985.1 of Phyllomedusa bahiana. Classification (NCBI taxonomy): domain Eukaryota; kingdom Metazoa; phylum Chordata; class Amphibia; order Anura; family Hylidae; genus Phyllomedusa; species Phyllomedusa bahiana. The sequence goes on along the minus strand of JAODAL010010812.1, from coordinate 78,156 downwards.
GCCGGTAGAGAGTGGAAAGGTGAGTATTTAACTACTAGGACAACTTCTATCTAATTGCCAACTAGGGACCCCTCTAACTATCTACCTACTGTGGGTCCCTCTAACTACCTGCCTACTGGGGGCCCGTCTAAATACCTACCTACTTGGTTTCCTCTAACATCTTGCCTACCTACTGTGGGCCCCTATCTATTGACCTACCAACTGGGGATCTATTTACCTGCCTATTCGGGCCCCACTACCTATCTACTGTGGGGACCCTATCTACATACCTACTGGGTGCCTCTATCTATCTTCTATACCTACTGGTGGGTCCCTATCTACCTATCTACCTACCTACTGGGGGGCTCTATCTACCTTCTATACCTAATGGTGGGCCCCTATCTACTTACCTTTCTACTGCTGGCCCCTATCTACCTCCCTACTGGAGGCCCTTATCTACCTACCTACTAGGGGGCCACTATCTACCTACCTACATACTAGGGAACGCATATCCACCAACCCTTCCTACTGGGGGGGACTCGACTCTACCTAGCTAGTGGGAGGATTTTATCTACCTACCTACTGGGGGGACTCTTTCTATCTACATTCTCGGAGCCCTATATACCTACCTAAAAGAGGGGTCCTATATACTTATTTACCTACTGGGAGCCCCATATAACGAACTACTTATGGGTAGGGCTATATACCTACCTACTGAGGGGGCCTATGTACCTAGCGATCAGGGGCCCTACATACCAGGGCACCAAACACATAATTTTTATCATTTATGGCACTATAGATGGGGAGTTTTTACATGGGGGGTTACAGTTAGGATAGAATGTGAGGAGTATCACATGTTTGTGCTGTAAATTCTGCAGGGACGAGTGGTGGCAAGAAGAAGAAGTCATCATGGTGATCTGAACTGGATGGAGAAGAAAAGGGAAAGTGAACAACTCATCAGACAAGACATCACCTCTGAGTCACTAAATGTAACTGCCCTCTCTGCATAGCCTGTGTACACTGGTGTCTACCGCGATATGGTCACTGTATGGTGGAAATATTGATCTTGGCGTAATGATTTACATTCAGTAACAGTATGGTAGTATTCAGCATCTTTATGGTGGAGATATGTGGTGATGATATGATGGTATTTTTTGGTCCTTGTATATTGTTGTTATAGATATCATTGGTCTTGTTATGCTAGTTTGGTCAGTAACATTATAGTGGTATTAGTCACCACATGGTAGTGATATGTGGCCTTATTATTTGGTCTTTGTATATTGTTGTTGTTTGGAAAAACTGGTCTGGATATACTGGTTTGGTCAGTAACATTATAGTGGTGACACGTGGTGATCATGTGGAGGCATTTACTGGCCCTTGTATATGTACTGACCTGCACAATAGATAAACTGTAAGCTGTAAACTTCAGTGAGAACTAAATCCAAAAATAGTGGAGAAATTGCATTTTTTTCTCGTTCACTCCAGAAAGATTGTTTTTATTTTTCTGGGGTGGAGGATGGATTTGGTGGTGGGGTGTTGGTGGGGAAAGTCAGAGTGGGGGTCAGATGCTTCAGCTGTATAGAGCCCTGAAATTTCTGATGGTGGCCCTGCCTGGTAGACACTTGTTAATAATTAAGAAAGTGTTTTGCTGTTCCTGTCTCATTTTGCTTGCACTGAATAATAAACCAGCTTTTCTTCAAATACAGAACATATAGTTTTATTCCATGTAAAACCATTATTTTCTTATAATTATAATTTTTTTCATTTTCTGGTTTTAGAAATTTTTTATTTTCTGTATTTGATTATGGAGGCATCTTTCTTGCTGAGCTACTTCTCCTCTCAGATTACAGCAGTTTGGAAATTTATATTACAGGAGGACATAAGAAACTGATTTCTGTAGATGGATCATTGGAAGAGAGTTTAAGACATGCTTTGTGACCTGTGCAGAGGTCACAGTGCATTAAGGGGGAGGAGGTGAGCTGTGACAGTCACCTATTGCCAATAGTGGATACTGTGTTATCTGCATCTAGCTTTATAACATGGGTATTACCTTTCCTTCTAGTCCTGCATGTGATGAGATGACTGCAGAGATTTTTACAGTTTAAGCCTATTATGTGGCTAAATGGCCAGTAAGAAAATTGCAAGATGATTGTTTTTTAACCTCTTAAGGACCCCGCCAGTTTTGGCCTTTCTGACACAGCCCTATTTTTTAAATCTGACCTGTGTCATTTTATGTGATAATAAGTTTTTAATGCTTTTACCTATCCACGTGATTCAGAGATTGTTTTCTCGTGACATATTGTACCTTAAGTTAGTAAGAAATTTTGGTCCATACAATACTCGTCTATTTGTGAAACATTTCAAAATATCATGAAATTTTGGAAAAATTTGCAATTTGTAAAGTTCAAAAATTTCTCCTTCTAACACAGACAGTAATACCACACAAAATAGTTTGTAAATAGCATCTACCATATGGCCTCTGTGGGTTGGTATCATTTTTTTTTTATTTATTTAATATTTTATAGGACGTTAGGAGGCTTACAATTTTAATAGCAAATTCTCAAATTTTCAAGAAAATTACAAACACAGATTATTTTAGGGACCACTTCTGTTGACATGTAAAATTGATGGGCCTTTATATTAAACATGTCACATAATCTCCAAAAAATTGGGAATCTCGGACCTCTAAGCCTTGATAAAGCCAGGTTAGCTGGCGAAACATGTCGGCGAGGTCAGATAAGACGTTTTAAATTGTGATCTCTCACCTCTGTCTACAAGTGTCACCTGCTGCAGACGGTGTCACAATGGGGCCTTATTTGTTCTGTGTCTATGAGATTAGGGACGACTGCCCAAGTAGTTGGCTTGGGATCCCTTACTGAAGCTAGTACTTTGCTATAGATATAAGGCTCCCCAGTTAGTTAGACTTGATAATAGAAAGGGAGTTATTCCCTCTCTCAGAAGCAAAACGGGTTAAATGATGAGGTTAGAGATCAGGTTTTTAAATAGTGTGTATAGAGGTTAAGAGTTAGATATAATAAAAGTTACGTTTTAGTGTTTAACAGATAGAGAACTGATAGAGTTTAAGTTTACCTTTGGCAAAATAGTAAATTTATATTAAACACGCCCATAAATCACCCCATGTAAGAACCTATACTTTTCAAAGTATTTACAACAGCACTTCTAAATTCTGTTAACCCTTTGGGTGTTTCACAGGAATAAATGGAAAATGGTGGTAAAATTTCTAAATTTAATTTTTTTGAGCCAATTTTCAATTTCAATTTATTATTTCATGGAATTTAGTATATGTTAAAAGAAAAACACAACTCAATATAAGTTTCCCTAAGGCTGCTGTTTTCAGAAATATATTATATGTGGCCCTAGAATGTTATTTGACAACCACAGGCCTCAGAATTGAAGGAGCATCAACTGGATTTTGGCGCTATCATTTCATTATGACATTGTATAGGTACCATATCGGGTTTGCCAACACCTAAAGGTGCTAAAAACTAAAAAACACCCCTAAAAAGACCCCATTATAGAAACTACACCCCTCAAGGAATTCATCAAGGGGTGTAGTGAGTTTATTGACCCCACAGCTATTTCACAGAAAATTTTAGAATTAAACCATAAAAATTAAACATTACACTTTTTCAATAAATTCAGTTTTTAGCCTCAAAATTGTTATGGTCACAAGGAATGTAGGAGAAAAAACACCATAAAACTTATTGCCCAATTTCCTCCGAATGTGATAATACCCCATATGCGGTCATAAAGAAAATTTGGGACACATAGTGGGTCTCAGAAGGAAAGCAATGCTATTTGGCTTTGGGAGGGCAAAACAAGCTGGATTGGTTGGAGACCCTCATGTCGCATTAGTAGAGCCCCCCAAGTTCCAGAACAGAGAAGAAAACCCAAACGTGACCCCATTTTAGAAACTACTCCCCTCAGTTAATTAATCTAGGGGTATAGTGTGCATTTTGACCCCACTGGATTTTCACAGAAATTTCTAGAATCAGGTAGTGAAAATGAAAAATTAAAATTTTTCACAAAAATTGCAGAATTATTCTCAAATTTTTCATTTTCACAAAAAAGGAGGGGAAAAGGCACCCCAAAACCGATTGCTCAATTTCTACTGAGTAAGGCAATACTCCATATGTTGTCATAAAATATATATGGGGCACGTGGTGAGTCTCAGAAGGGAAGGAGCGCTATTAGACTTTGGGAGTGCTAAATAAGCTGGATTGGTTGGAGGCCCTCATGTCGCATTAGTAGAGCCCCCCCCAAGTCCCAGAACAGAGAAAAAAAAGTGACCCCATTTTGGAAACTACACCCCTCAATGAATTCATCTAGGGGTATAGTGTGCATTTTGATCCCACAGGTGTTTTATTTTATAGATGCATTTAGTGGTATAAGGTGAAAATCACAATGATCCTCCAATTATTCCATACATTTTCACTATAACGTCGGAATTCCCTGCTTAAAATTAAAAACCTTAGATTTCCAATTTTTCTGCCATATCTCCCCGTTCTAGGGACACCCCACATGTCACCCTAGAATTTGGCTGCCCCCTGAAACACGCCATGGAGAAGACATAGCAATTTTATGCATGACACACCTAGTTTGCTGAAATACACAGCATGTCCTGACAATTGTACATGCTGTGATGTGAACAAAAATTATAAAACACCCAAAAGTGACCCCACTTTAGAATGTACACCCCTCAAGGAACATTTTAAGGGGTGTAATTCAAATTTTGAACAGACAGGTGTTTCATAAAATTAATTCACAGACATTATTATGCATAAGAAAGGCAAAAAATGCAAACTGACATTTATGCGTAATTCGCCATCTTACTGCACAATAACAGCGGCACGCCTTGCGCAAAATTGAAAAATTAGATTCCCAATTTTTCTGCCATGTCTCCCCGTTCTAGGGACACCCCACATGTCACCCTAGAATTTGGCTGCCCCCTGAAACACGCCATGGATAAGACATAGCAATTTTGCGCATGACAGGCCTATTTTGCTGAAATACACAGCATGTCCTGACAATTGTACATGCTGTGATTAGAGATGGGCGAATTGATTCTAACGAAGTGGAATTCGTTTAGAATTTCAGGAAAACTTCGATTCTGAACGAAGTCGAAGTTTGGGGTGATTCGCGGGAACAAAGTGTGCTTTTAATTGATAAAATGGCTGCGAGCACATGGCGTTACATGGGGCAAAGACGTCTGGGAGGAAAAGGGGCGTAGCCTACATGACATGTGCAGAGATGAAGCAAATCAGAGACCGGCGGGATTCTGTGACGTCACCGCACTATATAAGTCTGGGCACGACGTTGGGAGCTCATAATGCTCTCACTGTACTGAGTAGGGAAGGTGCTGCCGTGGCTGCTTATGATAGCTGATACTAAAAAACTCACATTTAAACAGCGATTTTTGGGGGGTGTCACAGCTTGTCTCAGAGACTGCTTCTCTTACGTTCTAATTCTGATTTTGTGGGGTATTGAAACTGAAGTCCAGTGTGCATCCAATGCAGCTGCATATACATTTTAATGCTCAGTTCTTCAGCACATTGAATATCCAAGGGTTATCTAAGCCTGTTCCTGTTGTATTCATTTAAAGAAACAGCGTTTTTACAATCCAAATACCAAGTAATTTTTGGTTGCTCATTTATTTTGCGCAATTTAGATCCAAGGGTTAATTAAGCGTTGTTCTGCTGTTATGGTCACTAAAGGAAACGTTCTTTTTCACCGCCAAAGAAGAAAATTTGCCTGTAGCATAATTCATAACCGAAGGTTAATTACAAGTTTTTCTGTTGTTCTGTACCTTAAAATACACGCCATTTTAATACGCTACAAAGCTGGTAATTTTTGGTTGCTCATTTATTTTGCGCAATTTAAATTCAGAGGTTAATTAAGCGTTGTTCTGCTGTTGTGGTCACTAAAAGGAACGTTCTTTTTCACCGAAAAAGAATCAATTTTGCCTGTAGCATAATTAATATACGAAGGTTAAATAATCATGGTTGTGATTTTATATTCAGTAAAATAAACAGTGATTTTAAACGGAACATACAAGTAAATTTTTCCTGGCCATTTGTGGAGCGCAATTTATATCCAAGAGTTACCCAAGATTGTTACTGGGTTCATTTGGAGTCAAATACAGGGTGTGCATTTATTATATACAGATATCTTCATCAAACAGTGTCTGTACATTTTAGAACAAACAGTATGTCAGACAGAGAGGTGGCAGGCTCTTCACCTGCGAGTGGCAGTGGCACAAACATTCCTAGAGCAGGCCCAGGTCGCAGCACAGCAAGGGGACATCAAAGCAGGGGTCACTCGGTGAGGCCACAACTGCCGCTGTCATCTAGCGACTGTGTGTTGTTCAGCAACCCAATGGTTCTTGATTGGTTGACTAGGTCATCCACTTCCTCCCAGAAGACATCTGACAACCCCAGCCAAGAGTCGGTAGGAACGTCAGACACAATCCTTAGTTGGCATGGCCCAGGAGCGGGTCAGCGGCCCTCACCTGTCCTCAACCCGCCTCTGTCCCATCCGGTTGCCTCAGCCAGAGATCTACTATGTGGTATGGGCTCAGCGCCACTATATAGCGATGATGAACAATTTGATGAGGGCATTCAGCAGCTACTTGGCAGCGAAGAAATGGGGCATGGGAGGTCATGTTGTGAGGGTTCAGCCTCTGCATACCAAGACTGGTGATGAGGACAGCAGTGACGATGAAACACAAATAGATGATGATGTAGCCGACTGCACTTAGGAGCCGAGTGAAGCAAGGGCTTCATCATTGTCAGGAGAAGACAGCGTCAGCTTGCGCGTCAGGCAGCGGCGCAGCCAGCAAGAGGGTTGTGTGGCCGTGAGTCAGCAGGGTAGCAGCAGTGCGAGGTCGGGAGCCAAGCGGACACGGGGTAAAAAACCCGCTTCGCAGGTCCAAGAAAGTAGCGGCACAGGGGCTCAGCGAGGCAGTGGTGGTAGTAGTCACTCAGTGCGGAGCGTTGGCGGTAAAATCAGCTACTCGGCGGTGTGGCAGTTATTTGCTAAGGCACCTGAGGAGCCGAATATGGGTATATGTAGAATCTGTGGGCAGAAAGTGAAGTGTGGCCAGGGAGTTAACGTTGGCACCACGGCCCTGCGTCAACACATGCAGCGTCACCATCCGGTGGCTTAGTAGAAACGTGGCTCAGATGTGGTGGTCCAACCTGCCGCCGCAGCAGCAGCGCCCAGTGGCACGCATGCCATTGCAGCCAGTCAAGGCTCCACCACCTCTGCAGAAGGGAGCTGTTTCTCTTTGACATCATCTCCCGGTCCAGATGCTCCTGCTCCTCGCTACTCATGGCGCCAGCAGTCGTTCAACAAGGCTATTGCAAAGAGACAACAGAATGCGTCCAACGATCCTAAGGTGCAGAAGCTGACCATGCTCCTGTCCAAGTTGTTGGTACTGCAGTCCCTCCCTTTCCAAATGGTGGACTCTGCACCGTTCAGAGAACTAATGGCTTGTGCCGAGCCGAGATGGAGAGTTCCAAGCCGTAATTTCTTTTCCAAAATGGCAGTACCAGCGCTTCATAAATATGTAGAACAGAAGGTGAGCCAGTCCTTGAGATTATCGGTTTGTCCCAAGGTGCACGGCAGCGCGGACGTCTGGAGCTATAACTACGGTCAGGGCCAGTACATGTCCTTTACGGCCCACTGGGTGAATGTGCTTCCTGCCCAGGCACACCAACAACTTGGACAGGAAACTGTGGCTCCTGCGCCAATGTCCGCCTCCTCCTCCACCACCACCACCATCTCAGCCTCCACAAGTACTGCTTCAGCATACCACATGTGTAGGGCACAGCGGTGTCATGCAGTTCTACACTTGGCTTGCCTCGGCGAATGAAGTCACACAGGGGAGGAACTGCTCCGCTTCATGGAGCAAGAAATTGATGTGTGGCTTTCTCCGCGCCAACTGCAAATCGGAACCATGGTGACGGACAATGAGAGGAACATGGTGTCCGCGCTGCACCGAGGAGGGATGGTCCATGCGCCCTGCATGGCGCACGTGTTCAATCTGGTTGTGAAAAGGTTCCTGAAGTCTTCCACCGATGACCAGGAAACTGTGCATGCACTTCATCCATTCCTACAAAGCCAGGAACACCCTCTTCGAGTTGCAGCGGCAGAACGGCCTCCCCCAAAAATACTCTGATATGCGATGTTTCCACCCATTGGAATTCCAGCCTGCACATGTTGGACCGACTGTATGAACAGAGAAATGCCATTAACGATTTTCTGATGATCCAGGCGGACAGGAGTACTCCCCTGTGTAACTTTGATGCCAGCCAGTGGCAGCTCATGCGTGACACCTGCCGTTTGTTGAGGCCATTCGAGGAGGCCACTTTATTTGTCAGTCGCCAGGACTACGGGATGAATAACGTCATTCCACTGTTTCATGTCCTGGAACAGATGCTGAAAAATCTGTCTGGGCAGGCGACTGGAGACAAGGCGACTACATCTCGCGGCCACAGGAGTCCGGTGGGGACTGAACTGGAGGAGGAGAAGGAGGACATTGGAGCAGAAACATTGTCTGGTGAAATTAGTGGATTTTCTACCCAGGTGACAAGAGAGGAGGAGCAGGAGCAGCTGGATGAGGTAGATGGAGATGAGGAAGACGAGGCAGATGACCCGCAATACCGTGGCAGTATACAGTGGAGATGGAGGCAGGGCGCCCCTCGGAGTCACTTGTGCAGATGGCCCGCAGCATGCTGATTTGCCTGGCAAGTGACAGCCGAATCGTCACCATCCGGCAGAGGGATGACTTCTGGCTCTCCACCCTCTTGGACCGTTGCTATCGGTCCAAAATGGGAGCCTTTTTCCCAGCTGCTGAGAGGAAGGGCAAACTCAAATATTATAGGGAAATCCTCCGTAGTCAGTTGGCCGCTGCCTATGTGTGGCATCGTCCCTCCTCTGACAGGTCTGACCGGGGGGTTCTTCAGCGCTCACGTACTACTGCCGTGGCTGCTGGGGGAAGGTGGGGGAGTAAGAGCAGTACCAGCTCTATCAGCAGCAACCTAAGTCTGGAGTCACTGGTGAGCAGCTCCTTCACCCGCATAGTGAGGAGGGCAGTCGCCAGCAGCAGCAGGACCTGGAGCAGACCCTGAACCAACAGGTGGTGGCCTACTTGGACAGCACTCTGCCACCCAAGTTAGAAGATCCGCTGGACTACTGGGCAGCCAAACTGGATGTTTTTGCCGCAACTTGCCGAGTTTGCAGTGGAGAAGCTGTCCTCCCCCCGGCAGTAGTGTGGCATCAAGCAGGTGTTCAGTGCGGTGGGGGCCATCGTTACCCCAAGGAGAACCCGCTTGTCCATGGGAAATGTGGAACTACTGACCTTTGTCAAGATGTATCAGGCGTGGAGCGGCCTGGATTTCCACACACCAATGCCTTAGGCGTCAGACTACATCAGCCAAAATCCCTCACACCAAACTGTGAGAAATGATTCTCTTTTCAAACTACCTGCCTCAGCCACTATTCTGATGCGCCAAAACCGCCTGATGCACACATCTGCTGACATTTCTCCATCTGCCTACCACCATCTTACCAGGGACTGGTATTGCCACCCACCTCCACACTCTGTCATTGTGCCACTCAATGACCTCATACTGCTGTTTGCTGTTTGCTGGTGCGTGACATCCACACTGTGTTATTTTGCCACTCTCTGACCTCATGCTGTTGCTGCCGTCACCTCCAGTCTCTGTCATTGTGCCACTCTGTGGCCTACTACTGTTATGCCACCTCCAGAATATGACTTTGTGCCAGTGTCTGAACTCATTCTGCGGCTGTGGCTGCGGCGGTGACCTCCACACTGAGTCATTGTGCCACTCTGTGGCCTTCTCCTGTTTTTACCACCTCCAGAATTTCATTGTGCCACTCTCTGACCTCATGCTGCTGCTGGCGTTACCTCCACTCTCTGTCATTGTGCCACTCTGTGGCCTACTACTGTTTTGCTACCTCCAGAATGTCATTGCGCCACTGCCTGACCTCATGCTGCTGCTGTGGCTGCTGCTGTGCCCTCCACACTGTCATTGTGCCACTCTCTGACCTCATGCTGCTGCCGTGACCTCCACTCTCTGTCATTGTGCCACTCTGTGGCCTACTCCTGTTTTGCCACCTACAGAATGTCTTTGTTCCACTGCATGACCTCATGCTGATGCTGTGGCTGCTGCCGTGACCTCCACACTGTGTCATTGTGCCACTCTGTGGCCTACTCCTGTTTTCGCCACCTCCAGAAAGTCATTGTGCCACTGTCTGACCTCATGCTGCTGCTGTTTCTGCTGCCGTAACCTACACACTGTGTCATTGTGCCACTCTGTGGCCTACTCCTGTTTTTTGCCACCTCCAGAATGTCATTGTGCCACTCTCTGACCTCATTTTGCTGTTGCTGCTGCCGTCACCTCCACACTCTGTCATTTTGCCACTCTGTGGCCTACTCCTGTTTTTGCCACCTCCAGAATGTCATTGTGCCACTCTCTGACCTCATTTTGCTGTTGCTGCTGCCGTCACCTCCACACTGAGTCATTGTGCCACTCTGTGGCCTTCTCCTGTTTTTACCACCTCCAGAATTTCATTGTGCCACTCTCTGACCTCATGCTGCTGCTGGCGTTACCTCCACTCTCTGTCATTGTGCCACTCTGTGGCCTACTACTGTTTTGCTACCTCCAGAATGTCATTGCGCCACTGCCTGACCTCATGCTGCTGCTGTGGCTGCTGCTGTGCCCTCCACACTGTCATTGTGCCACTCTCTGACCTCATTTTGCTGTTGCTGCTGCCGTCACCTCCACACTCTGTTATGTGCCCCTGTGACTCCTTTTTTGCCCCCTCCAAATGTCATTGTGCCATCTCTGACCTCATTTTGCTGTTGGTGCCGTCACCTTCCCATGGATTATTGGCCACTCTGTGGCCTTCTCCTGTTTTACACCCCCAAATTTCTTGTGCCACTCTCTGCCCTAAAGCGCTCGGCGTTACCCCCCACTCTTTTCATTGTGCCCTCTGTGGCCTACTACTGTTTGCTCCCTCCAGAATGTCTTTGCGCCACTGCCTACCTCATGCTGTGCTGTGGCTGCTGCTGTGCCCTCCACACTGTCATTGTGCCACTCTCTGTCCTCATGCTGACGTGAGCTCCACACTGTGTAATTGTGCCACTCTGTGGCCTACTACTGTTTTGCTACCTCCAGAATGTCATTGTGCCACTGCCTGACCTCATGCTGATGCTGTGGCTGCTGCCGTGACCTCCACACTGTGTCATTGTGCCACTCTGTGGCCTACTCCTGTTTTTGCCACCTCCAGAAAGTCATTGTGCCACTGTCTGACCTCATGCTGCTGCTGTTTCTGCTGCCGTAACCTACACACTGTGTCATTGTGCCACTCTGTGGCCTACTCCTGTTTTTGCCACCTCCAGAATGTCATTGTGCCACTCTCTGACCTCATTTTGCTGTTGCTGCTGCCGTCACCTCCACACTCTGTCACTGATGTTTCCACCTGAGCCCTCATCTTGTTTTTTTTCCAACTTTCGCTGCCATGACTTTATCAGGCTACATTCCCCCCTTGAGTTTTTTGGTCAGTTTTGCCCTCTTAAGTGCCCAGAGAATTTTATAGTGAAGCAATTCTAAGAGCGGCGGCAGTCATATGCGTGTCATACTAAAACACAACATTGTATGAAGACCAAACCAAGCTCCCTCTGCATATTTAAGCATGGCACAATGTTCTACAGCACCCTGCAGGCTCTGTGCAGCCTGGAAATAGCTGTTTTTTTAACGCGATTTGTCCCGAAGCAATTCGGACCGAAACTGATTTTGTCGGGAAATTCGGCGAAGTCACCGAATCGAATTTTTGAGAACTTCGCCCATCTCTAGCTGTGATGTGAACGAATATTATAAAACACCCAAAAGTGACACCATTTTAGAACGTACACCCCTCAAGGAACATTTTAAGGGGTGTAATTCAAATTTTGAACAGACAGGTGTTTCATAAAATTAATTCACAGACATTATTGTGGATTACAAAGGTGAAAAATGCAAACTGACGTGTTTTGTGTAGGCGGGGTGTATGTTGTGCTTCAACTCATGTTGGGGAATTAACCTGTTTTACAAAAAAAAAGGAAAATTATTAAAAAAAAATATTAAAACAAAAAAAAAGGGCTGTAAAAAGAAAAAACCCTAAACCCCAAAAAATTTATTAATGGACGTCAATAAAAAATTATGAACCGTCCGTTACTTATTTGAAACAAAAAAAACAAAATTAAGTAAAATTTTTCAATCCCTCCCCAAAAAAGAAAACTCTGCAAAAAACTGAGCGTAAATCAGTGATGTGTGTCACTGATTAGTGCTCAGGATCAGCAGGACAGCTAAAAAAAAATAACCCTGTACTAACAAACTAGCTTGGATGCTGATTAAAAAAAAAAAAATACCCCACTGCAAAAAAAAAAATCAGACGCTGATTAGCGATGCGTCACTAATCAGTGCTGATGAGAGCAGTGGTTGCGCAGCTATTGGCGTAACCAATGCACTAAAAAAAAGTTTAAAAAAAAAACCCATTGCAAAAAAAAAAATCAGACGCTGATTAGCGATGCGTCACTAATCAGCGCTGATGAGAGCAGTGGTTGCGCAGCTATTGGCGTAACCAATGCGCTAAAAGAAAAAAAAGGACTGTAAAAAAAAAAACCTAAACCCTAAAAAAAGACTTAAAAAAAAAAAAAAAAAAGAGCCTGCACCCCCAAAAAATGCTGATTAGTGAAAAATCACTAATCAGCAGTCATGGGACAGGAAGCTGAAAGCTGTCTGTGCTTCACACAGCACAGACAGCTCATTCAGCAACTGCACCACCAACGATCAGGACGCACAGAGAAGAGCTCCACAGGAGGAGAACAACGATCCACTGGATTACCAATGAATAGCGATCTACTGGATTTAACAGCCACTAAACCACCAGGGACAGGTACGAACAGCACGGGCACCGCTCTGCTCGCTCTTCCTGAACGGAATGGCGGCGCAGGACGGTGTGGTGCTGTACAAAGGCAGCACAATGGCTGCGATTGGCCGGTCGGCACTGACCGGCCAATCGCAGCCAAGGGGGTGGTGGTACCACTACCACCGCCCCATTTTCTCACGGGTGGTGATTGGTGCTGTCCTAAACAGCACCAATCGCCATCGATCACTGTGCCAGCGGGCACAGGGATTCGTTTATGTTTAAAAATGCCCCCATTGGCTGTTCTGATTTGAACATCCAAACAGCAGCCATCTTCCCCCGATCTCCGCAAACTTTTTTTGCGGTGGCCGGAGGTTGCCAGGACGTATCCATACGTCCAGGTGCGTTATCCCCCAAACAACCTGGACGTATGGATACACTCAAGGTCGTTAAGGGGTTAATAAAGATGATGACTTGGTAAACTACACAAAAATAAAAAACTATGTTTAACATCAAAACTTGATATGAAGGCTATGGACACAGTTGCAGTGATTATTTTTCATTTATTGTCTATTTGCGTGTAAAACCTTTCCCTAGTGCTGCTGAATATCAAACAAATCTGTCAAAGCAGATAAGACCATAGAGAGGGAAGAGATCATCCAAGGAGGGTAGCTAAACAAGCTGTAGATATGGAAGAAAGCAGACACAAGGCAGTTAACATGAAGTGGGATCACTTAGGTTGTGTACAAGTGTACAGGGAAAGCAGAGCACCCATGCAAACTCTAGACTTCTAGATACATAGTCCTCCCATCCAGCATCTCTAAGAGAATACATCTATGAGAAAAATCTGAAACTAGAAGCAGGCTGCAAACTGAATATTGGGACTCTCAAAAAGAAAAAAAATGAAAATTACAGACTAAAACTTTCCTTTTTATACTTAAAAAAACACTATTGCATGCAAAAAAAATGTTTTTTATTTTAATCACCTTTAACCCCTTTCCAATATTGGACATACCCATATGTCTTAGCAGGAATTGACCTGCAAAAGGACATACGGGTACGTCCTAGAATTCATGCGGGCTCTTAAGTGGGGCCCGCACGATCACAACATGGCCCATGCTGCATCGCCCACGGTCAGTGTGAGCTCCGGCCATGGGTGATTAACCCCTTAATTGCCGCGATCAATTGCGATCACGGCAGCTAAGGGAAAGTAAGAGGGAGGGAGCTCACTCTGTCCTCCATTGGGACTGCGGCGCTGCATCTCTGCTAATCATTGCTGCAGATTGCTTCACTGACCAGCCCAGAAGTCTAACAAAGACTTCTATGCTGCTTGTGAGGTCACTATGCCCGGCCGTGCTCTGTAGGCATAGCCGGGCATAGTGATTGACAGTTGCCAGGGAGATTAGTACACAGTAGCAATGCTGTGTACTGTTCTCCATTGTATCAGTGATCTAAAAATCACTGATACAAGTCCCTTATGCTGAAAAGTAAACAAAAAGTAAAAAAAAAGTACACCATGATGTACTAAGTACACCATAGTGATGCAAAAAATGTTTTCCTTTTTGAATAAAAGTGTATTTATGGTGTTAAAGCAGTAATACACAAAACAATATACAAATTCACTGTAATTGTATCGGATGCTGAATAAAGCTAGCATGTCATTTGTACCACATGGTAAAAAATTAAAATGAAAAACACTGCCAGGATTGTTGTATTTTGTTCAAAACACCTCACAAAAACCTTGATAAAAAGTGATCAAAGTGTCATATGTGCTACATAATAATACAAATAAAAAGGTCAACTCATCCCCCAAAAAATGAGCCCTTAATCAGCTCCATTTACAGAAAAATAAAAAGTTATGGCTATCAGACTATGAAAACTTAAAAACACAATTTTTTAGAAACACATTTCTATTGTGTAAAAGTAATAAAACATAAGAAACTATATGAAATGTATATAATTTTAATTGTACAAACCTGCATAATAAAGTTATCCTGTCATTTATACTGCACAGCAAACACTGTAAAAATGAGGCCCAAAAACAATAGCGGAACTGTGTTTTCTCCCCTCCCCTCATTTTCATGGTCCAATGCTAAAATAAACTATGGAACACCAGTGTGCCCAAAATGCACAATACATACCTAGAGTAGATCCATTAGGGGTGTTGAATCCAAAATGGGGTGACTTCTGAAATGTTTTACCTGTTTTAGTACTTTGGGGGCTTCATAAAAGCGACTTGACACCCACCAAAATCTGCGTTCCAAAAGCCAAATAGCGCTCCCTCGCTTGTTCTGCCCTGCCATGTGCCCAAACAGCAGTTTATACCCACAAGTAGGGTGTTTGCCAAACTTAGAAAAAATTGTATAACAAATTTTGGGCTGTCTTTTCTAGGATTCCTTGTAAAAATGAAACATTTTCAGTTAAAATTGCAAATTGTTGGAAAAAAAATAAATTTTCATTTTTACAGCCTAACACTAATTTGTGAAACACCTGTGGGGTCGATATCCTCACTGCACCCCTGGATGTATTCTTTAAAGGGTGTAGTTTCCAATATGTGTTCTTATTAGGGGTATTTATTTAGTTTAGCACCTTAGAGTGTCCGCAAACCTGTAATGGCATTAAAAGAAAATCATAATGAAAGTGAGACCCCAAAGTCCAGTATGTACTCCTCTTCTGCAAAAAACAGGAAATTTTGAAATTTCCCTTCCACTTTGCTTTCATTTTAGTGAAATACTTAATGGGTTCACAAACTTCTTAAATGTTGTTTTGAATACTTTAAGTGATTTAGTTTCTTATATGGACTCATTTATGGGGGTATCTTACATACAGGCCCCTCAAGATCTCCACAGAATTGGACTGGTCCCTTAAAAAATCTATGTTGCAAAATTTCTTGAAAATGTGAAAAACGACTACTAAATTTCTAAGCCCCCTAATGTCGTACAAAATAAATAATAAGACATTTAAAAAATGATGCCCACCTACAGTAGACATATTTTAGATGCTAGTTATGAACTATTTTGTGTGGTATAACTATCTGTCTTACATGTAAAAATTTGTGAACTTTTAAAATGGCAATTATTTTAAAATGTTCACAATATTCTTTTCACAAATAAACAAGGATTGTATGGGCAAACATTTCTTACTAACTTACAGCACAACAGGCCACATGTATGGAAACTTTCTTGGTCTAAGACTTTCTTTGTTGCCTATAGCAAGCAATCAGAGTTGCCCTTTAATTTCATATGGAGCTCTGAAAAAATGAAAAGGGTGCTCTGATTGTTTGCTATGGGCAACAAAGAAAGTCTTAGACCAAGACAGTTTTCATACATGTCCCCCCAATGTGTCATGAGGAAACAATCTCTGAATCACATGGATAAGTAGAACTATCAACAAGTTATTCTCACATAAAGTGACACATGTCAAATTAAAAAAATCGGGCTCTGTCAGGAAGGTCAAAACTGACCGTTGTGGTAAGAGGTTAATGAATTTGCCAGGACTGCGCTACTGGCCCTTTAAAAATTTTGTTGTAGCCTCAGCAAGGGTGCGGCTAGGTGCCTGATGGGTTAAGCGCTTGAGCCAATCCCTGGCTGGGGCAGGGTGTTTAAACCTATTTCTTCTCGGAGCGGGTACTGTGCCTAGGCAGTGCAAGCCAGGGACAGATTAGGGCATCTGTTACAGAATTTGACTTTCTAATTCTTGTTCATTTCAAATAACTATAAAAATATAGTTGTATCATAAATACGACTTGATAACCCAACAGAGATAATAAATTACTTTTAAAACAAAGTTTTTTTACTGGCTTACAGTAGCACAAATAGGAAAATTATTATATCAAAACCCAATTCTCAGAGTTGATTTAAAACTTTTTAAAACCAAAATGATAACAAAATAGGACTGGGATTGTGAAACCTTGAATTGCTACTGTTTTGTGCTGGATAGAATGGTGTGTTCAGTCTAATCTGCTGCTTTTACCCTTTGGCCTATCAAGGGGTATAGACTCTACTATGTGATGATCTTTAGGTAAGTACCATAGTTATTAGTTGGCAGTCATACATAACAGCAATGGCCAAACAGACCAAATGAATGACCAGATGTCAATCAGTACCAGGAGCAGGACTATGGCTAACAGGCACAATATTCATACTAGTGAATATTAGTTAGTCAGGAAGGTAGTTGGGAGTAGCTTGGAGTCAGTTTTAGGTGTACAGTTACCAAAATTCCAGATAGTACCAAAAGTCCAGATAGTAAGAACAATGCCAGGAACAAAAAACAAGATGGCTTGGGGCAGTATTCACATGAAAAATAGATGGAATTGTATTAAGAACTATACTGTGTTACTAGCTGACACTAAGCACATGGAGATCAGGAAGTAGACAAGGATCAAAGCATCTTGAGGCATGGTCACCAGTAACAGTCGGCATAGGGAACCATGTGAATTTTATAAAGCCTTAATAATAAGTTTTAGAAACAACTGCCAACTAAGAGGATGGAGTATTTCCAGTGTTGGACATTATCAGGATAATCAACTTCTGATGGAACCTGCAAAGGAGAGTTTTATTTAACATTAACACAAGGACAATGTGTTTTGTGCCTTACATTTTACTTTGTCAGGTTCACATTGTTTTCCTTGCACTCTACAAGCCCATAGAGAATACATTTCATTGTGCAACACTAAGTACTGTAGTTTTAGTGAATGGGCGTACCTTAGTTCAAAAGCATGATAGCTGGAGGAATTCTCTTCAACTTTAGACTTCATGCATATAGAAATATTGTGGCTCCATAAAATTGCCACATTATACAGAACTGTAGTTGGTACCTATAAACTTCTATAATCCCTACTGTACCTCCATTTAAATCCAACACAAAATAGTCATGCCATATTCCAACAGATACATAGAAATGTTAATATAAAGCCATATTAAACTTCATGAGTCATCATATGGCCTTATGTACATGGCTCTTATACATAGTTTACTATGTATATTAATAATATTTACTAAGTAATCTCTAAGATCTCTACATATAACTCTTATATATAGTTTAACAGGTCCATCAAGTCACCTCTAAGATCTCTGCACATGGCTCTTATACATAGTTTTATAGGTCCAACAAGTCATCTTTAAGATCTCTTCAAATAGCTCTTATACATAGTTTAAGAGATCTATCAAGTCATCTCTAAGATCTCTTCCTATACCTCTTATACATAGTTTTATAGGTCCATCAAGTCATCTCTAAGATGTCTACATATACCTATTATACGTAGTTTTATTGGTCCTCTAAGATCTCTTCAAGTAGCCTTTATTTAGTTTAATAAGTCCATCAAGTAATCTCTAAGATCTCTTCATATAAATCTTATACATAGTTTAATAGGTCCATCAAGTCATGTCTAAGATCTCTTCATATACCTCTTATACATCGTTGTTTTGGTCCATCGAGTCATCTCTAAGATGTAACATTTCAGATCCTGAGAAAGAACCCCTGGGCAGTTGTGGCCAATTTTAGTCTATGGAGACAAGTACTTCTTACACAACAAAAACTGTGAATTTGCTCCCCTGGATCAAATTAACTCAACAGTACACTTTTATTACTTAGGAACCAATATACTTAATTTGACCAATTCCTTTCCCCATGTATGTTCAGTTATGAACATCTCCTGAACAATGATTAGATACTAATCAATTTCTATTATTCATCCTGCCTTTAAATTTTTATTATGATACATTATAATTGATTTAGCAGGTTTGTATTATCCAGGTACAATGTAAAGAAGGTTTAAGCATTGCTAGGATTTTCTAAAACGGTTTTATTTAATTTTCTGTTGAATCATAAAGTCTACATATTATTACGAAAATACACAAGAAGATAAACAAAACTTTTCTTCTGATTCCTATTTAATATAAGTAAATATAAGTTTTCTAACTGGTCTAGCGCCATTGTTAGGCTTTTGTGGACAATTGATTGCATTGATGCTGCATTGAATTCACCAGCAGAGAGAAGATACAATTGTGTGCAGGTGGTCTTAAGTGAACTGTTACATTGTTTGTACACAAGTGATGTCCTGTGTCCTCTTTTTGTTGTCCTGAAGAAATAGAAGACACATTTAAATGTAATTGTCTGCTGAGGCTTTGTGGCTAGTGCTCCTGCTACTCAAAATTACTCTGTTTACAAAGCATGCTTTGCAAGTTGGCACAGATTCATTCATATTGGATGTATCCAGTAACTTTGTGATCTTTCTCATAGATAAAAGGGAGATGTGAATGGAAATATGAATACAGTCAATCAAAGCACACATAATGCAAAAAGAGAGTGACAAGTTAAAAAATAACAGAAATAAAGTGTAGAAAAGTCACAGTTTGTATCCGCCATTAAAACGATCTTCAAATTATACTTATAATGTACAATACACACAGAGAGCAATGTGCAAGTTGGGTTACATTTTTATCATTTCATTATTTGTTTTGGTGACTTTACTTCTGTCTTCTGACCTATATTGCAGTGTTGCTTAAAAGTTTGTGAACCCTTCAGAATTTGCATTATTTCTGAATATCTTTGACCTTAAACTACATCAGATTAGTCCTTAAAATAAACCAAATCAAACAAATGATTTATAAATATATTACGATCAGTCACTTATTTGTTGAGAAAATGATCCAACAGCACATTAGGCAAGAGTATGTGAACCTTTCATTTCAATATTTGGCATGGCCCCTTTGTGTAGTAATAACTACATCTAAAGATTTCTAGTAATTGTTGATTAGTCCTGCATCTCAACTTAGAGGAATTTTAGCCCACTACTCAATGGAGAAAAGCTTCAACTCTGTTGGTGGGTTTTGTCCCATTGACTGCTCACTTTAGAGCCTTCCACAACATTTCTATTGGATTCAGGTCAGAACTTTGACTTGGCTATTTCAAAATTTAGGGCGACATCTATGAATTCTCCTTCACCATTTTATTAAATATATATCTGGTTATTTAGATGAATGAACAGCTGAGTCTGGTGCAATATGCACCTGATGACACATTTTAGAAGCTGTCATACAAAAAATTGGCTCATAACACTCTATGCACCGATTTTTAGTGTTATGTGCCAAAAATATTTGTCGCATAACACTTTCATTCATGTTGTCGTCTTATACACAAACATGGTGCATGCGGTCTCATTAGTGTTGAGCGATTACGTTGGCTATCGACATCGGGCGATAGTCGGCCACCATCGATAAGGTTTTTCGATAGTGAGCAGTCGATTATGAGCGATGACCATTAAAGTCTATGGGAGAGCAACAACACCTTCATTCAAACACCCAAACAGGGCTGGAGAAGCTGGAATTAACATCCACAACAGTCAAATGGATACGTGCTACATCTTAGGCAACACACTTAGGTTATAAAAGCCACAGAAAAAAAAAAACACACACCATTCACTATCCCTGTCTTGTACCACAGCCTGACCCTTAAACCTGCATCACCCACAAATTAAAAAGTGCCAGAAGGCAGTATGATTTGAACCATCATCTTACTTGAACTGGACATTGAATATCCCTGTCGTAGAACGCAGCATGAGCCCCAAACCTGCATGACCCCCAGATTTAAAAGTGCCGGAAAAAGGAGTCTTTCAACCACCAATTTAGTTTCACTGGACATTGACTATACCTGTCCTGGGCCACAGCATGAGCCCCAAACCTGCATAACCCCCAGATTTAAAAGTGCCGGAAAAAGGAGTCTTTCAACCACCATTTTAGTTTCACTGGACATTGACTATACCTGTCCTGGAACGCAGCATGAGCCCCAAACCTGCATGACCCCCAGATTTAAAAGTGCCGGAAAAAGGAGTCTTTCAACCACCATTTTAGTTTCACTGGACATTGACTATACCTGTCCTGGGCCACAGCATGAGCCCCAAACCTGCATAACCCCCAGATTTAAAAAGTGCCGGAAAAAGGAGTCTTTCAACCACCATTTTAGTTTCACTGGACATTGACTGTACCTGTCCTGGGCCACAGCAGGAGCCCCAAACCGGCATGACCCCCACATTTAAAAAGTGCCGGTAAAAGGAGTTCTTTCAACCACCATTTTAGTTTAAATGGACATTGCCCTATACCTGTCCTGGGCCACAGCATGAACCCCAAACCTGCATACCCCCACAATTAAAAAAGTGCCGGAAAAAGGAGTCTTTCAACCACCATTTTAGTTTCACTGGACATTGACTATACCTGTCCTGGGCCACAGCATGAGCCCCAAACCGGCATGACCCCCACATTTAAAAAGTGCCGGAAAAAGGAGTCTTTCAACCACCATTTTAGTTTCACTGGACATTGACTATACCTGTCCTGGGCCACAGCATGAGCCCCAAACCTGCATAACCCCCAGATTTAATTAAGTGCCGGAAAAAGGAGGTTAAAAGTCTTTTCAACCACCGTTTTAGTTTCACTGGACATTGACTATACCTGTCCTGGGCCACAGCATGAGCCCCAAACCTGCAAAACCCCCAGATTTAATAAGTGCTGGAAATAGGAGTCTTTCAACCACCAGTTTTAGTTTCACTGGACATTGACTATACCTGTCCTGGGCCACAGCATGAGCCCCAAACCTGCATGACCCCAGATTTAAAAAGTGCCGGGAAAAAAAGGAGTCTTTCAACCACCATTTTAGTTTCACTGGACATTGACTATACCTGTCCTGGGCCACAGCATGACCCAGGACCGGAGTTACAGTGGGTGCGGTGAGAGCCCAGGCTGGCGTCCGTCATCTATTAACACGCAGGTTAAAATGCCCTGATGACGCCGCAACGAAAACTGTCGTGCTGAAGCAGAGTGCGGAAGCGGAAGTGTGAGAACTCCAGCCTTCCTCAGTACACAGTCAATACCTGGGTAGCGCTTGCCCCTCCATATGAGTGTGGACCAATTGAGCTTCACTTGGAAATACTGGTGGTTAACGCTCCTGTTACACCCAGGTGCCCTTTATCTTGGCATTCTTTTTCTCGTTTTACTCAACGTGCTGGAGGAAATGGTCTCTGTAATTTGTTCTCTGTCCGTGCTCCATACTCCATGTCCTCTGAATAACCTACATCTAGTCACGTTTTCCTGTACCTCCCTTGTACAATTCAGAGGAATTTTTTTAACAGCTATTTTGTACATGCAAGTTTTTTAGTACTTTAATTCTAGAAAACACATTTTTAAAATCGGATGGAATCCCATGGAATGTCCATTAACAGTGTCCTACCTATTCCTGTTTCTGACAGCACCATCACTCTTGAGCCACTCTTGACCATTGTGAAGAACAAATGTATGTTAGAAACAACATTTTTTAGAATAGGGCCTGTAGTATACCTGCATGTCACAGCAAAATGCCCCCAACAATTCAAAACATGACCCATGAGCCACTATTCACAATTGAGAAGAACAAATGTCTATTAGAAACAACATTTTTTAGAAGAGGACCTGTAGTATTGCTGCATTTCAAAGCAGCATTTCCCAAAAAATTATAAAAATGACTTCTCAGCCACTGTTAAAAATTGTGAAGGAGAAATGCCACTTAGAAGCCACATTTCTGTTCCAAAGGACCATGATTATTGCTGTATCTCACAGCAACATGACCCCAAAAAATTATAAATATGACTTCTCAGCCACTGTTAAAAATTGTGTCCAAAGGACCATGATTATTGCTGTATCTCACAGCAACATGACCCCAAAAAATTATAAATATGACTTCTCAGCCACTGTTAAAAATTGTGAGGCAACATGACCCCAAAACCATTGACAATGTGAAAAATTCTAAAGATGAAGTGAGTAAATGGAATATGGTTTTGTCATGAAACCTTGGTGTCTTTTAGTCCCTCACAGCAAAACCAGCAAAATGAACTGTTGGGAATTGAGAATAAAAATTGCAGTAAGAAATGATCATTTTAAAAATAAGTTTTTCAAGAGGACCATTTCTGTTTGGAGAGGAATGTGAAGTAGACCAGCAACTAATCGGTGACCTCGGCAACTGGGGCCACAACATCATCAGAGATCCATGCCTGATTCATCTTGATGAAAGTCAAACGATCCACATTATCTGTGGAAAGCCGGATGCGTTTGTCTGTAATGACTCCTCCGGCTGTGCTGAAGGTCCGCTCAGATATGACGCTGGCTGCTGGACAGGACAACACCTCTATGGCGTGGCGAGCCAGCTCGGGCCATTCGTCCATTTTGGATACCCAGAAGTCTATTGGGTCCGGAACACATACAAAAACATCGGTGTTGAGACGCAGATAGTCGTGCACCATGATCTTAAGCTGGTCTCTGGGTGTTGTATCTGTGGCCTGCATTGCATGCGTTGGTGAGGTGGTAAATAAAGATTGCCAGAGGTCACCCATTAGGCTTCTGCCACCTTGCCTGCTGCTGCTGCTGCCGCTACGGCTACTTGGTCTGCGGAAAAGACCAGGATGGATCCGCAATGTCGTCATCATCATCATCATCAACACAGGTGACTTGGTCGTCCTGACTTTCTGCATCCAGAAGCTGCGGGCTACAAGCAAGGGGCACTGCAAGGCGTTGCCGACCCCCCGGGATTTTTGCCGATTGCCCGGCTTCCTTCACCTCCTCTGATGGCATCAGTAACTGGACGTCAGAGCAGACTAAATCATCCTCTTGATCTTTTAACATGCCTTCTGACCCCAACCGCATTTTGTCATCAAAGAGGTCTTCAGACAATGGATTATCCACAGGGGTGGGTCCACGAGTTGGACATTTGGGCTGCTTCATTTTGGGACGGATGCTGATGATGCTGATGAGGGACATTTGTGGCCGTGACTGCGAGGACGAGGAGCTAAGACTGCTAGATGCAGGTTGCATTAACCACTGACGGACAGATTGCCGGATGTTGTTACTTAGATTCACAGGGCCCTGACCCAGCGATGACAGGCCTACAGTCCTGCAACTGACGATCCGTGCAATGCGTGTTGTCGCCAGCACTGGAAGGAGCACCTTTTCTCGTACCTCTACCTCCATGTGCTACCCCCTCTTTGCCGCTTACCACCTGCATTTTGCTCATGTTCAAAATATAAAAATTTGAGAAGGTATGGAATAGTTTTTTGGGAAAGTCTCTTATTAAAAGACGGCAAAAACACAGCTATTCTCAAATCCCTCAAATCAAAACAAAATTGCTGGTTTTAAATTTAACTGCAAGGTGTCTATCAAAAAATATAATTGGGCAAAAGTCAAAAAACACGTATCTGTTATGTTTTCGTATAATACACGGTATTTTTTGCAAACCCTTTTAATTCACCTGTTTGGGGACTATAGGGAAATTTCTGTTTTAAGATTTACGTGGGTGCTGGTCAATGAACAAAGCTGGGTTCGCAAAAGTCAAAAAACACGTATCTGTTATGTTTCGTATAATACACGGTAAATTTTTTGCACCTTTCAATTCACCTGTGGTGACTATAAATTGCTGTTTTAAGATTTACGTGGATGCTGCGTCAATGAACAAAGCTGGGTGCGCAAAAGTCAAAAAACACGTATCTGTTATGTTTTCGGAATAATACACGGTATTTTTTGCACCTTTCAATACACCTGTGGTGACTATAGAATTGCTGTTTTAAGATTTACGTGGATGCTGCGTCAATGAACAAAGCTGGGTGCGCAAAAGTCAAAAAACAAGTATCTGTTATGTTTTCGTATAATACACGGTATTTTTTGCACCTTTCAATTCACCTGTGGTGACTATAGAATTGCTGTTTTAAGATTTACGTGGAAGCTGCGTCAATGAACAAGCTGGGTGCGCAAAAGTCAAAAAACACGTATCTGTTATGTTTCGTATAATACACGTATTTTTGCACCTTTCAATTCACTGTGGTGACTATAGAATTGCTGTTTTAAGATTTACGTGGATGCTGCGTCAATGAACAAAGCTGGGTGCGCAAAAGTCAAAAAACACGTGTCTGTTATGTTTTCGTATAATACACGGTATTTTTGGCAACATACAACCTGTGCTGACTACAAGATTGCTGGATTGTAATTTAACTGCAAGGTGGATATATCAACACAGGTGGAATGGGTAAAATTGAAAATTAACACCTATCTGAAATGTATACTGATAATAAAAGTGGAGTTTTGCACCTAACAAAGAGACCTGCAGTTACTAGAAATGATGTGTATCCAATATAAGTTCAGGCTGCCCAATATCCAGGAAATATTTCAATAGCAAACTGTTAATAATAAAGATATTGCAGTGCAATGTCTACACTAAGTCTTGGTGAACTTTATCCAGTGTTCTTTATAGATAGAGCTTGTCTGTGTTCGCCCGCGGCCCCCCCCCTCCCGCTTCCCCCGTGACTTTACAGCGGTAGATGCTGCTTTAAAATTCTCTAGCTAACTACATAAAATCTTCAAATCTCTAATCTAACTAAATTGGAAGGATCACAGCTAATAGTAGAGGTTTCTCTGTGCAGAAATAGACTAATTTCGCTGAGCTGTTTGGCCACAGGCAGAGCGCATGTCCTATTCCTATGAGACGCTGAGAGACACTAAGGCTGAACAGGAAACGCTGTTCTATGTAATACGAGGTCATGTGATTTTTCCAGCCAATCGCAACCATACACATCCCAGTCATGACGTCGCACACACATCTCACCCTGCTCTATTCTGTAATCTGATTTGCTGGCCGCCAAAATGACAGGAAGCGCCGAAAATGGCGCGATCTTAATAGATGATGCACAGATTTTAACCTTTATTATCGCATGATCTGAAAATTTCGATCACCATAAAAACCTTGCCAATTTCAACTTTGTCGATAAAAATCGCTCAACACTAGATCTCATAGATGTCGCCCTTAATCTTTATTCTTCTTTAACCATTCTTTGGTAGAACAAGTTATATGCTTAATCCCTTAACGACCTTGAGTACTTCCCAGGGCCGCTAAGGGGCTTTGCAGTGGGATCGCGCCGCGACCCCCCCGCACAGCCGCCGGGTGTTAGCGGCAAATCGCCGCTAACACCTGCAGTAACAGCGCCGGCGGGTGGCTCCGCCCGCTGGTGCTGTTTTACCCATCAGGCACCGCGGCAAAGATGGCCGCGGCGTCTGAGTGAACGCCGATCGGTGCCGCGCACTGATCGGTACGATCATCGGCACCAGCGCAGCTATGCTGCGCCGATCCGACTACCGGGCATGGTGGTGGGGAGCCTTGTGAAGGCTCCCGTCACTTACCCTGGCTGGTTTGCTCCACTTCCGTCCGCAGACAGGAAGTGGGGAAACCGCCATCTTTGTACACCCTAATGCATTGCCTATGCAATGCATTAGGTTGTATTAACAATCGTGCCACCTAGTGGTCAAGTACATAGGGGGCCTCAATGTTACAGTAAAAATAAAAAAAGTTTTAAAAAACTAAAAAAATATCAAAAGTTCAAATCACCCTCCTTGCCAATTTAACAAATAAAATCATTAAATAATAAAAAAAGTTACACATATTTTGGGATCTCCGCGTCCGAAAAGTCCGATCTAAAAAATATAAACATCATTTATCCCGTACGCTGAACACCGTAGAAGAATAAAAAAATTCCAAACGCCAAAATTGCATTTTTTTGGTCATTTTACGTCACTCAAAAAATGGAATAAAAATGATCAAAAAAGTCACATGGATTCCAAACTGCTAGCGATAAAAAGAACACTTCAGCCCACAAAAAATGCCCCCTCACTGACATCCGTAGGTGTTAGTACAAAAAAGTTATTGGTCGCACAAAATGGCGCCGTGGCGCAAATTTCAAAAATAGAAAATGTTTGGAATTTTTTTACGGTACCAAAACATAACGGAAACCCTACATGTTTGGTATTGCCAGATGTGTAACAACCTGTAGAATACAGATAAAACATTACATTTACCGAAGATTGAACGCCGTAAAAACAAAATCCCCCGCAAACATGGCAAAAATAATTTTTTTTTCAAAATTTGTCCCACTTGGAATTTGGTTTCCATTATATTCTATAGTATGGGAATAACACCATTAAAATTTACATTTTGCCCCGCAAAAAAAAAACCCCCTCATGTTCTATTTTGGGGAAAAAAAATAAAAATTTTTTGTTTTTAAAAAGGCAGGGGGGAAAAACGAAGTGTCACCAAAAAAAAAAAACGCCTGGTCCTTAAGGGGTTAAGATCATTGTATTGCTGCATGATCCACCTTCTGTTGAGATTCAGCTCACAGACAGATGTGCAGGTATTTTCCTTTAGAATTTGCTGGTATAACTCAGAATTCATTGCTTCATTAATGATGGCAAGCTTTCCTGGCCCAATGCTGCAACAAAGATCCAAACCATGATACAACCACCACCAAGTTTCACAGTTAGTATGAGATTTTTAGGTTGGGATTCATGGTTTTCCAATCTCCATACATAACACTTCTTATGTGAACCAAAAGCTCTCTTTTGGGTCATTTCCCCCACAAAACCTCCTAGTTTTTTTAAAAAAGGAAACACATCTTTTTGGAGAGCACTGCTTTCCCTTGCAAAACCGCCATGCAAAAATTTCAGTTTTGTGTTTTTCCCGAAAGTGAGTAAGAACATTAACATTACCTAATTTGAAAAAGGCTTCCACATAGGAACACAGGTTTAAAAAAAAAAGCAAAAGGTTTGTATAGGGTCTTATTTTCCATTGGGCAGGGTAGGTGGCTGCTTGGGGCCCCGATGAGCATATGGTTCCCTCCAGGGCAGACTCCTTCCCTGCCCAGTGGCATAACTCAGGCCCTGTGGTGGGTCTGGGTGGCATGTCTACAGTATGTGCAGGTCTAGACCCCCGCAGCGCAGGAGGTGAGATTATGCCACAAGGCAGGATAGGTGGCTTCCTGGTATGGGTCTTTGCATTCATGGAGCCCTCGGGCACCCACCTACCCTGCCCAGTGGTGTAAATAGGCCCCTGTGGCAGATGCGGGTGGGACGTCTGTGTGAAGGCCCGAACCCACCACATCTTTAAGCGGCGCAGGAGGCGAAATCATGCCTCCTACGCCGAAATATCCCCTAGGCCGAAAGCCTGTAGGCTTCAGGCCTAGGAGATGCCAAGAGCAACGTCCCAGCATAAGCAGCGTGATGACGTCATGCCAACTACGACAGAAACTAGCTCCCAGAGCCTGCTCCTTGACGGAGAGTGTAGAGAGGTGAGTAGCGTTATTTTTGTTAATAAGTCAGAGGAGACATATCTACCCACAGGGGGCTGTATACTTACTTACAGGGGGCTGTATACATATCTACAGGTGGTTGAATATACAGAGGGATGTGAACCTACCTACAGGGGGCTGTATATACAGGGGGATGTATACCTACCTACAGGTATACAGCCAGGGGTTGTATACCTACAGGGAAAATTTATACCTACTTACCTATAGGGGGCATATATACTTGCCTATTTACAGAGGACTGCGTTCCTGCCTACAGGGAGCATACATACCTACATATCTACAGAGGACTGTATACGTACCTTCAGGAGGCTGAATATCTACCTAGAGGAGCATATGAACCTATCTTCAGGGGGCTGTATATATATATATATATATATATATATATATATATATATATACCTACAGGGAGCATATATATCTCTCTGCAGGGGGCTGTATATTTACCTTCAGGGGGCTATTTTACCTACCTATAGAGGGCCTATATACCTACCTACTGGGATTTATATAACTACCTACTTAATGGTGGGAAACATTACTACCTACTTACTTAATGGAGGGTGCCCATACTAGAGGTAGGAATTGGTAGGAAAGTGCTGAAAAATTTTGCTTCTGTGTTGGATCAATGCTGTATTCACTGTTGTGAGCTGAGCTGGTGTATGACCACTATACGGTCTCTATATGGTGGTGTTGTAGGTTATAAATGTGTTATTGATAATATATATGTTTATTCCTGTGAGTGGTTGTTTTGGTTGAAGGACCCAGTGCACAGCTTTATCCAGGGGCCTATAATGCTGTTGAGATGGTCCTGGGTCTGTGTACTGTCCTTTTTAAATTTTTTTGATTCATTTTTAAAATCAGGTTTAAACCCATATTTTTTCCAAGCTGAATAATAAGTTTCATAGCCTGTCTTGCAACGTATCCATTCCCTTAACCAAATTGGTTGCCTCATCTGCACTCTTTTCAGCCTCATTTTATACTTCTGTTTGGACTGGTCCCAAAAGAAAAAAACAATGTTCCATATGTGGCCACACCAGCAATTTGTGTATGGGAAAAACTACATTTGTGTCTTGAGCATTTATGCCTCTTTTAATGCATCCCATGATTTAATTTGCTTTGGCAGCACTTGTCTGGCATTGGTCGCTAAATGTAAGGCTACTGTCGACCAATAACCCTAAGTCTTGTTCAGCCGTAGTTTTACTCAGTAATATGTTATATATTACATAATGATTTTTGTTTTCTTGGCCTAAGTGCATGGGCTGCAATTATTTATCCACATTAAACTTAATTTGCCATTTCTCCGTCCAAGCCTTCAACTTCCCTAAATCCCCCTTTAATATTTTTCACCCCTCTCTGCGGGGAAACCTTAAGCATTAAATTAAACGGATTTGCATTTTTTCTGAAACATTTTAAAAGGTCTTAAAAATAATTGAAAAATACAGAACCCAATACTGACCCCTGTCTTACCCAAAAAATAGAAATGTGACCAAATCAGCTTTAATTCCTCTAATCCCTTTTTTTTTCCTATCCGGGCCCAAATTGTAAACCCAATTTACATACAATTTCCCCCAGTTCCATCATTCTCAATTTTTGCATCTTTTTTAGTTGCTTAGAGGTTTCTTTGTGATCTTACAGACTAAAGTACTCTTTGATTTTGGTGTGATCTTTGTTGGTCAACCACTCCTGAGGATGGTGATAACATTTTCTCTATATGTACACAATCTGTCTATCAGTTTCTGGGTTCTAAAGGCTATAGAGGTGGTTTTGTAACCTTTTCCAGCCTGATGAGCATGAGCAACTCTTTTTATAAGGTACGTGCCATGATACACTTCCACAAACATGTTCTAAAGAACTGACTTTGATGGATTTATTTTCTTTAAATAAAAGGCTGTCCCCTTCACAAATGATCCCATCCTTTATTGAAAACTCGGGTCTAATTTTCCCTTTAAATTGTTTGCTAATCTTAAAGATTCACATACTTTTTACAAAAACAGATATGAGATATTGAATAATTTTCTTCAATAAGTAAATGGCTGTCTAACATTCTTGACTCATTTGTTTGATTTGTCATTCCTTGTCTATTGTTAAAACCTGTAAGAAACTTTGATGTACTTTCAGATCAAATGTATTCAGAAATATAAAAAATTCTGAAAGATCTCAAACTCTTAGAAAAGTACGGGTTTCCCGTAAAACTTTACGTCCAATGAAAAAAGTAACAAAATTTTCATTTTTTGTAAAGGTACCCCCAAATATGAGAAAAAATTTAAACTTTAAATTTTGCTAAAGGGAAAACTGTTTGGGGAAAATTTGTTTTTTTTAAAATTATTTCTTCCCCAATGCTATTGCCTGTGGATATAGGGTTGTTTTTTTTTTTTACTTGCAGTTTACAGTCAGAAAGGGACCCCACTTATTTCAAAGTTTTTTTAAAAATTTTGGATCCGCATAAAAAAATATATCCCAAATTTTTTTGGGCACATTTTCCCAAAAATTTTTTAACCCAAAACCCCATTGACAAAAATAGAAAATTTTTCTGCCATTTTCCCGCGTGAAATATAAATATAGGTTTTTAAAACTGTTTTTTACGGTGAAAATCTGTCCGCTGAAAATTCATGTTGTATGAACTACAACAGTAAATTTTGTTTTGGGTTTTCAAGGGGAGGGGTTTTTACTTTTTGTTTTAGATAAAGTTTTTCAATCAAAATGCCTTTACAAAATTTATAAGAGGTTCTGCTTTCTTTAGTGTTAGATAAGAAACCTTTTTGTACTTTTAAGGGCTTGGGAAAATTTTTTCTCAAACTTTTCTTTACCCCTTTAAAAAATTTTCCCCCTTTTTTAAATGTTACGCCCCACACCCCAATGTGTTTATTTTATTTTGACACCCCACAAAGGGAGAGCTTTTTAAAAAAGCACCCCGGGGGCCTCTGGGGGACCCTTAAAAATTTCACAGAAAAAACCCCTGCCCCAGGAAACTCAGTTGGTATCCCCAAAAATTTGGGCCTTTTGGGAGGCAAAAAGAAAGCCCTTTTTTGAAAGCAAGAAAACAATGGGGTTCCAATTTTGTAGTTTGCAAAAAGCTATGTGGGGGAGACGAAAAGCATGGAAAAAAATTTATCGGGGTCAAAATGAGACCAAAGGGAACTTTGACCTAAATCCAAATTTTTATGTTTTGGGGAAAGCTAACATGCAGTCCCCCCAGGGGCGTTAACTAGAAAGGGCGGGGCCCCCCAAAGCAAACTATTTGGGTGGGGCCCCCTCACCCCAAAAAAAAACGAATTGTTTATTTTTTAAATCTTACTAACAGGGAGGACCGGACTGTGAAATTTGCTTTATAAATTATAAAATTACACAGGTAAATAATGTATTGCTTTTGTATTATTCTGTGACATGCACCCTCATTAAAAACCCCATCTTAGTGGGGGCCCTAATAAATGGCAAAAAAGGCCCAAATTATTTAGCTTCCACTGCCCCCTGAAACCCCGCATCCACATCCGGCCAAAATTTTTCAGCGATGCCGAGGGTTAACAGGGGGAGCTCCCTTTTTCCACTTTTTAAATAAACCATAGTTTGCGGTGTTTTACTATTGTCTACAACATTTTTGGGGGAAAGGAGGGGTTTTTAAAATTTTTGGGACTTGTCCCAAATTTAAATCCAAGCTTCAAGTCCTGTGCTCAAACTGGCCCCCTTGATCGCTCATTTGCTGGACCCTTATAAACCCCGGAAAGGAAAAACTACAGTTTGGTGAGGAGGCCCCATAGGCGCAATAGAATAATCCCTGGGGGCTTTAAACCCCCAAACCGAATTGGATGTGACCCCACTACATAGGGGTGGGCATCAGCTGCTAATTGCATCTAATGCCTCCCCCCAACCTTTTTTCCCACTTAGACGAAAAGGGGCAAAGAGGGCCCCGTGATATTAAAAAAATGAAACCCTGTCCCACCCCCCCTTTTGAAAACCCTAAAGAAATTTTTTTCAATGCTTATGCGTAAAATGTTTTCAGGGTGTTGCACCCTAGTAAAAAAAAAAAAAAAAAGTTTAAAAAATTTTCCAAATACCCCATTTTGGTTTTTTATTTTTTAAAAATAAAAAACAATTTTCCCACATTTTTGTATCGCCGTGTCCAAAAACGTCTGTCAAATTTAAAATTAACACCCTCTATTTTCGTTTTGCTAAAACCAAAAGAAAAAAAAAAATTCCAAACGCCAAAACTTTTTTTTTGGGTAAATTTAACGCCCCATAAAAAAAAATTGGAAAAAAAAAGAAAAAAAATTGCCGCATGTTTTCCCAAAAAACTGATAGCAATAAAAAAGTGACTTCAGCCTGAAAAAAACCCCCCTCACGGGAGCCGGGGGTTTGGGACAAAAAAGTTTTTGGGTCCCCAAGGAAAAGGGCCAAATATCGTCCTTTTAAAAAAAATAAAAAATTTTTTGGAAATTTTTTTAAATTTTGGTACCAAAAAAGGAAAGGAAACCCAAACATTTTTGGGTATTGGCGGATACATAAAACCTGTAGAAACAGAAAACACAATTTTATATCAGATTGAATCCCTAAAACCCCCCTGCAAGAAAAGGCGCAAGAAAGGGTTTTTTTTTCAGGGTTTTTTCCATTTATATTCTATGGTACTTTTTTAATAAACACCCATTTGAAAGTAAATCTTTTTCCTGCAAAACAAAAGCCCTCTATCTTTTGGGAGGGGGAAAAAAATTTAAAAAAATGATGACTTTGGGAGGGGGCAGGGAAAAAAAATGTCAAAAAAAATTTAAAAATGCCTTGGCTTTTAAAGGGTTAAATTTAATTTTCCTGAAAAAAGGTTTCATAACTTGTCACCCAGGATTACTTTATAGTCTACCTGAGGCCCGATTCACATATACTTTGCAGGTTCTGTTAGGAACCTCTATCACATGTTCCATTGAGAAGAACATAAAAAATAGCACAGCAAGCCGCGCTATTTGTTATGTCTAAACGCAGGACGCCACGATGGAAAACAACAAACCTATAGTAATTCATAACATCAGACGTCCGTCGTGCATATCCATTGTAATACGGATCGTCAGGCGCCCGTTTTCTCCTCTGCGTTGGAGGTTTTGAACGGAACCTGAGATGTAGGTGTGAACCAAGTGTTAATGCTGCAGAGATGGGCACCTTTTTCATGTAAACCCTGCAGCTGGTCTCTGGACACTCTCTGCTTCTCCCGCTTTTCATCACCATCTTGTAGCCACTGAGTCTCATGGATGAAGAGGTGACTGCAGACAGGCCCTGCCCAGAAAGTGACCCCCAGCAGTGTCAGCACATCACAGCCCACTGCCTCCTCCCTGGAGCAATAAAGTAACACCATAGTTGCCAACTTTTGAAAATGAAAAAGCAGGAGATTTTAGACGGCGTCGCGCGTAGCGCGCCGCGGCAAAAATTTGCATGGACACGCCCATCTTTCCGGTATGCCACGCCCCTTCAAAAAGCCACACCCACTCCACCTAACTGCATAACGGCTTTGGAAGAAAGCCAGGTAGATGCCCTTATAGCCAGGTAGTAACCCCCCATAAGCAGGTAGTGCCCCTTACAGGCAGGTAGATGCCCCCTTGTAGCCAAGTAGATGCCCCTCTGTAGCCAGGTAGGTGCCCCCCTTTGTTAGCCAGGTAGGTGCCCCCATTGTTGCCAGGTAGTGCCCCCATTGTTTGCCAGCTAGTGCCCCCTCTGTTGCCAGCTAGTGCCCCCATTGTTGCCAGGTAGTGCCCCCATTGTTGCCAGATAGAGCCCCCATTGTTGCCAAGTAGTGCCCCCTCTGTTGCCATAGTGCCCCATGTTGCAGGTAGTGCCCCCTCTGTTGCCAGGTAGATGCCCCAATTGTTGCCAGGTAGTGCCCCATTGTTTGCAGGTAGTGCCCCCATTGTTGCCAGGTAGGTGCCCCCATTGTTGCCAGCTAGTGTCCCCCATTGTTTGCCAGGTGGTGCCCCATTGTATGCCAGGTAGTGCCCCCATTGTTGCCAGGTAGTGCCCCCTCTGTTGCCAGGTAGATGCCCCCTCTGTTGCCAGGTAGATGTCCCCTCTGTTGCCAGGTAGATGTCCCCTCTGTTGCCAGGTAGTGCCCCCTCTGTTGCCAGGAAGAGCCCCCATTGTTGCCAGGTTGTGCCCCCATTTGTTGCCAGGTAGTGCCCCCTCTGTTGCCAGGTAGTGCCCCCTTGGTTGCCAGGGAGGGCCCCATTTTTGCCTGGTTTAGTGCCCCCTCTGTTGCCAGGTAGATGTCCCCTCTGTTGCCAGGTAGATGTCCCCTCTGTTGCCAGGAAGAGCCCCCATTGTTGCCAGGTAGTTCCCCCTCTGGTGCCAGTAGTGCCCCCATTGTTGCCAGGAAGAGGACCATTGTTGCCAGGTAGATGCCCCCATTGTTGCCAGGCAGAGCCCCCCCCCCTATAGCTAATAAAAATAAAACAATAAAATCCACTTCCCTCACCAGGCTCCTGCAGCACGGCCAGCTCCCCGACCGATCTCCTCAGCGGCGCAGGGGAAGTGAGAGCAGCCCGCGTCACTCCCCGCAGCCGCGGTCACTTCCCCCTGCGCCGCTGACTGTATGTGCGGCGCCCCAAAACCGGCGCCGTACATACAGGGGAGGAGGGGAGGGAGCGATCCCCCCTCCCTCCTCCCTGCACAGCGAGACTCCGGCGGGTGAACGGGCCAGCGGCCGCTTCCCCCGCCTTTTAGGAGCGGCCCGGCGGCGCCAGAGTAGCGCACTAAGCTACCCCGGCGCCGGGGCCATTTAAAGAGCCCCCGCCCGCCTGCTGGCGGCGGGAGGAATGCCAACTCCCCGGGAGGGCGGGAGGGGACCCCCAAAAATGCGGGACCCCCCGCCAAAAAGGAGAGTTGGGCATGTTATGAAAAACTCCTACCCCCCTGCCCCTCCTGCCACCTCCCCCACATTAAACCCCTTCATCTGATAGCAGAGTCTGCAGCAGCACAGTAAGGGGTGGAGGTGGCTTTGAGTCTAGCATGAGCTATTTGGTTCCTGCGCCTGTGGCTGTTTTCCCCTCCCCCACTTTAAACCCCCTTCATCTGGTACCACAGTCTGCGAAGCCCCGTAAGAGGTGGAGGTGGCTTGATTCTGAGCTATGTGTGGTTCCTGCTGCCTGTGGCTGTATTCCTCCCTTCTGTACTGGAGACAGTGAGCGCACAGGCAGAGCAGCCCTCTGATACTCACTGTTTTAGGCAGAGGCTGAGGAATGTGTTCTCTCCCTCCCCATCTGTCCCGACTCCCTCTCTTCAGCGTCTGTACTGGACTGGGGAGGAGGAGGGGGCGTGGTGAGCAGGAGCTGTGACTCTGATGTTAAATGCAGCTCCCCCTTCCGCTGCTCTGTCCGGAGTCCGTGTCTGTAGCAGAAGGGGTGTAGTGACAGCTGACAGCCAGCTGCTGATAACAGGGCCCGAGGCAGTAAACTGTAGTTACTTTCACTGCCGGCCGGGCCCAGGAGCGGAAGGACAGAGCTAGCAGATGTAGTAATGGCTGCTACGGGCCCCTCTAAGGAGGCGGGCCCCGTAGCAACTGCTATGTCTGCTTCCCCTGTAGTTCAGCCCCTGACGTCACCCTGAACACACCATCCCTACTATGAAGCATGGTGGTGGGAGTATCAGGCAGTGGGGATTCTTTGCTTCAAGACTGGGAATTTGCTCAGAGTTTATGGGAAGATAGATGAAGCAAAATGCAGGTCAATTCAAGAGGAAAACGTTTCAGAGGCTGATATAGACTTGGGGCGTAGATTCTCCTTCCAGCAGGACAACGACCCTAAACATACGGTCAAAGCTACAATGGAATGGTTTAAATCAAAGCAAATTTATGTGTTAAAATGGCCCACTTAATTTATTTGATTTAGCTGCATGGGACCCTGAAACGATTGATAGATGACTGATGGCAGCCCTGGCTACCGTTGCACACACTATAACTATGGCCCTTGTCAGTTGAACCTCCATTGGGATGTTCTTGCTGCCACCACATATATCATATGTTCTTGGTCCCTGGTGCAAAAATTTAAACTGGGCTTCCGCCAGTTACCATGTGCCATTTTCAATACCGATGTCTTCTTATGTGACAAAGCGACCCCGTAGAAGCTGCTACCACTGCACCTCAGATAGCTATGCTGTCTTCATCTTTTCAGTTAGTCATTAAAAGGAATGAACTATTTTAGCCTCTCATTTTTTTTCTGTGACTCTTAGAGCCAAATTTTCTTCACTATGAGAGAAATGTATGAAACTAGACACATCGAAGTTCATTTTCTCATCTTATTTTCAGTGTACAATGCACCTGAATGTATGAAAGTAGTTTTTGTGCGTTCATAAATGGTGTCTAAAGTTCATTGCACCTTGCCTGTGTGTTAAGTGCATTACAGAACTTAGCGCCTAACATGTATAAAGGTTATAGATAGGCTGGAAATAAGAGAAAATTCATTAGAATAGGATGGCAGTGAATAGAAACTATTGTATTGATCCTGCTTGGAGGACCACATGTTCCAGCAAAACCTGTGCTGTGCTGGCTCTTGCTGTATGTAGAATAAAGGGTGAGTGCAGCAAAAATACATTTCAAATTTAACCCCTTCCTGACTGACTATCATAATAATATTGCTCTAACTTTTTTTGCTCTTTGCCTTCTGTGAGCCATAACTTTTTTATTTTTCCACCTACATAGACATATGAGGGCTTTTATTTTGCAAGACAAGTTGTACTTTCTAGTGGTGTTATTTATATTACTATAGAATATACTATGGAACGGCAAACAAAACTCTAAGTGGGGCAAAATTTGAAAAAAAACATACTTGCGCCATGTTTGCGGGAGTTTTTTTTTTTTACGGAGTTTATTCTTCGGTAAAAATTATGTTTTATCTGCATTCTACAGGTTGTTACGCATCCGGCAATACCAAACATGTAGGGATTCCATTATGTTTTGGTACCGTAAAAAAAATTCCAAAAATTTTCTATTCTTGAAATTTGCACTGCGGCGCCATTTTGTGTGACCAATAACTTTTTTGTACTAACTCCTACAGACATCAGTGAGGCAGCATTTTTTGTGGGCAGATGTGTACTTTTAAATGCTAGCACTTTGAAATGGATGCAACTTTCTTGATAACTTTTATACCAATTTTTATGTGACGTGAAATGACCAAAAAAACCGCAATTTTGGCGTTTGGAATTTTTTTTCTTATATGGTGTTCAGCGTACAGGATAAATTATATTATATTTTTATAGAGCGGAATTTTTCAGACGCGGCGATACCAAATATGTGTAACTTTTTTATTATTTTATTGTTTTTATTTGTAAAATGGGGAATAGGGGGTGATTTGAACTTTTATTACTTTTTTTCTTGTACTTTAAAACTTTATTTATTTATTTTTTTACTTTAACATTTAGTCCCCTTATGGTGCTTGACCAGCAGGGGGCGCGATCGTTTAATAAAAGCCTAATCATTGCATAGGCAATGCATTAGGGTGTACAAAGATGGCAGTTTCCCTATTTCCTGTCTGCGGATGGAAGTGGGGCTAACAGGAATGTGGCAGCAATCAGAGCCTTCACAAGGCTCTGCGCTGCCATGTCAGCCCGTCGGGACTCAGTGATCTTATCGCTGATGTCCTGATCGGGCTGAAAAACGGTGCGCGGCACCGCTTTTCAGTGATTCAGATGCCGCGGCCATCTTTGCCGCGGCGCCTGATAGGTTAAACAGCGCACGACGCCCGCCTGCGCTGAAACCGCTGGGTGTTAGCTGCAATTAGCCGCTAACACCCGGCGGCTGTGAAGCAGGATTGCGCCGCAATCCCATTTCAAAGCCGCTTACCGGCGCTATGACGAACTCATGCGTCATAGGTCGGTAAGGGGTTAATGTAGTAAAAATCTAAAATATAAAAATCTGAACAACATAATCAGTGGGTTATTTAATGTAAAATTAGTTTTAGATTTTATTAATTTTAAATACATTTTATAGGAGATATTTTTATATTTTTGGGATATTATATATTTTTATATTTTATTTGATCACATTCTTCATTAAATGTAAATAATTGCATTTTATACAGTTTGATAATTATAATAAATGACTTTTTATTATTGTACTGGTGTAAGTTGAGAAATATTGGTCACTTTTTTTTCCCTAACAGCAAATCTAGCTCCACTTCGACTCCTCAGGCTCAGGCAGAGCACATTAAAGTAGGTCAGCCTGTTCGAGCAGTAATGCACCTAGTTTTGCCAAACCACATTGATTTATGTGTCTAATAATACGAGTGTGGATTGAAACGCCCCCAGAACACCCCCTCATGGTAGGGGGAATTAAAAAGTGGTGAGACTTCAACAATGCAACAAACACATTCGTTAGGCACATTAGACATTGTGGCCTGCTCTTTTAGGCGCAGTTTACTCCAGAAAAGGGTGAAAAACCGATCATGCAAACCCAATCAGCAGATCCACCACCGCAACATCTGTAGGTCTCCTCCTGCTTGACACACATATAGTATGATACAAATTTAATTTGTGATTGCATAGAGTTCATGAAGATTAACAATGATCTGTGTATCTATATGTGAAACCCATATACAGGTTTAATGCCATTTTTCAGTTTTAAACTTCATGTCCACCAGAGAGAGAATCAGTTTAATAAAGAATTTGACATGTCACTTTTCTTTCTGTGCCATTAATAGAAATGACAGTATAAAGAACAAATATGGAACCCTTTTGACAAAGGTAGAGATATCTCTTCCAAAGATCAAGCTAGTGGAGAAAAAATCAGCAAAAAAGCTAATCTCAAGAAGGATGAAATCTATCCATCCAGACGAACAGTTGACTGTTCTAAACCTAAACCTTAAAAAATCCTTAAAATATGACTTGTGTCATTAGTATGGGTATCACTAGCATGGAACATAAGCCTCAGAAATGTGGCCTAGTGTCCACATGCAAATTTGATGATACTACATTGTCCTGATTTGCTGAGGTTCTATTATACTGCTTTAGGGTGCGGACCTGTTGACAACAAAATGCTAGCACAGGAAATCAACACCAGTTGGCATGATAAAGTGATGCCAACTGCACAGGCTCGAAGAGGCCTTCAGACTGCTTTGCTCCACTTGTAATATTAGCATGGCTAGGTAGCTATAAATTTTATTATTTTAGGAGGGCAATTATACTCTGAGGGGGTACTAACGGGGCACCTATACTGTGAATTGGAGCTAAGGGGGCACAAGTATTGTGAGAAGGAACTAAGGGACAACCTCACTGTGAATGGTACTAGGGGAACCCATACTGTGAGGCGGCTCAAATGGAACACTTACTCCGGGAGTGGACATTTTAGGGACATCAATAATGTGAGCGGTGCCTAAGTGGCACCTTCACGGTGAGGGTCCACAAAGGGAGTACCCATAGTGTGGGGGGCACTATTACTATGTAATATTCCAATTTCAGACATTTATGGCAAATCCATAGGTGATTCAATAAATGTATGATAGTTGCAGGTCCCTCTGTGCAGAATGAGGAGATGGCTGTGCATGCGTGGCACACTATGTTAATTTCAATATGAATCTTAAATTAAGTCAAGCAGTGGCTGTATTTGGAATTCGAATAGAAAAAAACAGATAATGCCTGGCATGCATTTTCCACTCCTTTCTTTGCTGATGGGTCATTTCAATCTCCTAACCCAATAGTTAGAAGATAGCAATAACCCTTTAAGGGAGCACTAAGCAAGGACCAATTACCATATGGGGTTCCATTTGTTTGCCACTACTATTTTTAGGAACATCATATAGTATTTGTGGCACTAAGATTGCAGCAGGAAAGCAATGTTAAATAGAATCTATCGACATTTTTTTTCTTACTCATTAAAACAAGATACTGATACATAGGGCGACATGTATGATCGGGATTTGCGCCTTTTTTCTGGTGAAAATGGTGCCTCACCGATCCGAATCCCCTGTCGGACGCAGGGATGCGATGTTAGGCACAGCCTTCACCACTTTCGGCTGCGCCTAACATGAAGGGGCATGCAATGGGCGCAGTGTGGGCGTTCTGGGGCGGGATACGGCACATTCGAAAACTCCGAGGCATGTATGATCGCGGCTCGGCAAAGTGCGGTGCATTGCAGCGCTCAACAGCTCCGACAGGCAGACCTAGTTGAAGTTGGTCTAAATGAGCCGGAGGAGGCGAAGTGAAGCGAGAACGTAACATGAGAGGAAACATATAGAAGATCGCAAAATAAATCCATCTCGGCTCTCAGCTCCATGAGGCATGGAGTATGATTCCAAAAATCGTTTTTATTACTCCACTGCTAATACTCCACGCCTCACGGCTCTGATATTTCAGTGCCCCGATCTGTCCATAGACTACAATGGTACAAAGTAGCTCGCGCTCTGATTGGACGGAATAGCCAAGCCCCCGCTAGTTCAACCAATCAGCTCTTTGTGCCTTTTTACTGTATTTTGAACTGTCCCGCCTTTTCATTTGATTGGTCAATACTTCTCCATAGGTTATAATGGGTGTCTGTCGCTCCTATTCTGATTGGCTGGTTTATGCCGACCAATGAGAAAAGCTTACAGAATTTGAATTACTGTATTTCCCGGCAATTTTCAATATCCCAATTCCTGATGTTGCGCCGTTCTTGATTTTTTTGCTAGTGATTTTATTTATGTATTTTTTTTAAGAAGGTTTGAGCTTTTTTTCAGATAATGTTTTACACGTAATAAAAAAGTTTTTTTGATTCATACTCCATGCCTCATGGAGCTGAGAGCTGAGCTTTATTTCTTGAGCGATCTTATATATTTTCCCTTTAATTTTAGATGATCCACTTTTTCACGACATTTATTCGCTTTTAGACAGCTTTGATTTTTCACTTTATTCATTCATTCATTTGAAAGACAACTCTTTTTGCTCTTCACTAACATGTTTAATTATTTCTTGCCTTTTTCCAGCCTGTCTCGAATCGGAATACATGTTAGGCGCAGTCCCTCACTGCGCCTAAGTCCCGCACTGCGCCTCGCACACTGGCGCGGTGGACTTTACACCGCATGTATGAGTGCACCTCGGGCGCCGACATACATGAGGTGCAGCTTTCATGTTCGAGCGCTCAAAAACATGCGCTCCGACGAGGCGAGCTTCATACATGTCGCCCATAGTCTTTTCTTCTTGGCCGTTTTAACTCTCTGGTTGTAGGTTTTTTTTAAATTCTGTTATCTGTATATGATGATGGTGGTGGCCCTCTTGTCTGAACAGCTTTTAACAGCATTTAAAGAGATGCTTTACAGCAGCTACATGTACATAGGAGCCTGTGGACAGGAGCAGACCCATTGACTTCTATAGGACAGTTTTTCAGGCATGCTCTATGACCTGTGCAGTGAGGGGGGATGGTGAGCTGTGACTATCTCCTATTGTGAATGGTGTTATCTACACATTGGCATCACCTTTTAATGTAATCCTGTCTGAGCTGATTATGAGGAACTGCTGAAAAGAACAAGACATGTCAGACTAATATTAAGCATAGCAGCCAAAGTGAAAACTGCATGATTACAGGATTTAAAAAAAATATTCAAAGTGATATGGCAAGAAAAAAACAAACATAACCAAAAATTTTTAAGAAATGTATTTAACATAAAAACATGAAGATAAACAATAGGTCATTTTCTGGTGACACGTTCCCTTTAAAGAGGGTAGCAGTTTGTGGAGGGGCATTCTTCTGGTTGTTGAAGGCTCCTTTAAGGAAGATGGCAATAGAGCCAGATTTCATTCCTTACTTAACACCATATTTAACACGGAGAAGAAAAGTGATGATAGCACACAGAACATAAGATTTGCAACTTATGCATCTGTACAAAGTGGTATACCATACCATATATACAGTATCTCATAAAAGTGAGTACATCCTTCAGACTTTTGTAGATATTGTATTATATATTTTCATGGAACAACACTGAAGATATGACACTTTGATACAATGTAAAGTGGTCAGTTTATAGCTTAAATCAACAAAAGACTTGGTAGCACCCCTCGGGAGGTAAAACGCATGTGTGAAGTTCTGAACACCAGGCTCCAAACGTGATCCTGCTCGGATGTACCAGCGGCCCACCGGTATAAATATGCAACTTTGTACTTGTTCAAGCATGGTGAAAGATCCAGCAGGTAAATTTCACGTATCTAAAATTCATCAATGTCTAAACAGCCTGCATAAAAAGTGAGTACACTCCTAAGTGAAAATGGACAAATTGTGTCCAATTTGCAATTTTCCCTCCACAGTGTCATGTGACTTGTTAGTGTTACAAGGTTTCAGATGTGAATAGGGAGAAGGTATGTTAAATTTGGTGCTATCGCTCTCATACTCTCTCATACTGGTCACTGGTAGTTCAAGATGGCACCTCAAGAATTGTCTGAGGATCTGAAAAAAAGAATTGTTGCGCTACATAAAGATGGCCTATTCTATAAGAAGATTTCCAACACCATGAAACTGAGCTGCAGTATGATGGCCAAGACAATACACCGATTTAACAAGACAGGTTCCAATTAGGACAGCCCTTGCCATGGTTGGCCAAAAAAGTTGATTACATGTGCTCAACGTCATATCCTGAGATTGTCTTTTCAGAATTAGCGTATGAGTGTTGCCTGCATTTTTGCAGAGGTTAATGGGCTGAGGGGTCTGTACGTCAGTGCTCAGACCATAGGAAGCACACTGCATCAAATTGGTCTGCATGGCTGTCTTCCCAGAAGAGAGCCTCTTCTAAAGATGATGCACAAGAAATCCCACAAACAGTTTGCTGAAGACAAGCAGATTAAAGAAAACCTGTCACATAGATTATGCCACCCTTGCTGAGGACCGCACAAGATAGTGATAGACATGCTGTTTCCAGCGCTGTGTCCCTTATTTTCTAAGATACTGTAGTATTTAATGCTCACCTCTGCAGTTTTCAGTCAGAAAAGAGTCATGAAAAGAGTCTGTTTAATTCATGACTCGCCCACCTGAGGCTAGCCACACCCACTTCATAACTGATTAACCTATTTCTTTGAATAGGTAGAAACATGTGAATAACTGCCCGGTAGGTGGGGCTATCATTGGGTGGGTGGGGCTAACAACTGCTCATGAATAAACTGGACTGTTTTCTAAAAGCTACTCTAAATCTACTGTATATTACAGAATAAGGGACACGGCGCTGGAAACAGCATGTCTATCACTAGTTTGTGCTGTCCTCCACAGGGGCACCAAAACCTATGTGACAGGTTCTCTTTAAGGATATGGATTACTAGAACCATGTCCTGTGGTCTGATGAGACCAAGATAAACTTATTTGGTTTAGATGATGCCAACCATGTGTGGTGGCAACCAGATGAGGAGTACAAAGATATGTATGCTTTACAGCCAGGAATGGGACAAGGTATTCTGGTACCCTAATCTAATAAGGCACATAGCACTCCCCCTATGGAGAATTCAGCCCGATCCATACCTCCATGCACCCTCTTTTCTTCCTGGGATAAAGTGGCGCCCTAGATAGTCACCTACCTTTGCCTACCCATCATTCCAGCCCTGCCTACAATCAAGCATGGTGGTGGGAGTGTCCTGGTTTGGGGCTCCATAAGTGCTGATGACTGTGGGGAGCTACATTTCATTGAGGGAACCATGAATGCCAACATGTACTGTCACATACTGAAGCAGAACATGATCCCCTCCCTTCAGAAACTGGGCCACAGGGCAGTATTCCAACATGATCACAACTCTAACATATCTCCAAGATGACCACTGCCTTGCTAAAGAAAATGAGGATAAAGGTACATTACTGACGAAGCATGTCTCCAGACCTAAACCCTATTGAGCATGTGCGGGGCATCCTCAAACAGAAGGTCTCTAACATTCACCAGCTTCGTCATGAAGGAGTCGAAGAAGATTCCAGTGGCAACCTATGAAGAACTAGCTAACTCCATGTCCAGCAGAGTTAAGGCAGTGCTGGAAAATAATGGTGGTCACACAAAATATAAAAAATGTGTCCATTTTCAATTAGGGGTGTACTCACTTTTGTTGCCAGCTGTTTAGACATTGATAGCTGTGTGTTGAGTTATTTTGAGGGCACACCATATTTATACTGTTATACAAGCTGTACATGGACTACTTTACATTGTATCAAAGTGTCATATCTTCAGTGTTGTCCCATGAAAAGTTATAATACAATATTTACAAAAATGCGAGGGGTGTACTCACTTTTTTTTAATACTATATGTTATTTTTCTTAATACTAATTTTGCACGTGTATGTGTAACAATTATATATATTTTTTTACACAATAATAATAGCACTAATTGTTATTATTGCTGTTAATAATCATTGGCAACAGGGATTTTTAAATATTCCTTTCACATGCTTTACTTTTTTTAATGATAACAGTGGGAAACTTTCAAGAACAGAGTGATAAGAGTACTCATTAATCACAGCAAATTTTCATTTGCTACAAAAGTTTTCAGAAAAAATGTCAAGACATACTGCCTAATATAATTTAATTCAACTATTGTGCAACTGTGATCTGATTCATTCAAACAATGCAATAAACCCAGCAGATTTTAGCAATTCAAATCATAATATTGCTTCTCCGAGCAGATTAGAAGCTGATTGCAGAGAAAACGGTTTGATTGTTTTACAAAGAAGGTACCGGACACTGAAAGTAGTAGTTAAACATTAATTCAAAAGAATAATTAAAAGTGATAAGCATGTCAAACAAAATGTATTAATCAGAAAGGAATTCTAATGAGAAACAATTATAGTCATAATAAATTTACATTTCCTAATGTGTATGATTGGATAGATAGATAGATAGATAGATAGATAGATAGATAGATAGATAGATAGATAGATAGATAGATAGATAGATAGATAGATAAATAAATAGATCAATTTTAACTATTATAT
Organism: Phyllomedusa bahiana; assembly: GCA_025379985.1. Lineage (NCBI taxonomy): Eukaryota > Metazoa > Chordata > Amphibia > Anura > Hylidae > Phyllomedusa > Phyllomedusa bahiana. The sequence goes on along the minus strand of JAODAL010010812.1, from coordinate 33,203 downwards.
TCACAATATTCATGCCTTTGAATTAACCCCTTACCGCCGGTGCCAGTTTTGGCCTTCCTGACAGAGCCCCGTTTTTAACCCCTTAAGGACCAGTCATTTTTTTTTTTTGTTGACACGTTCGTTTTTCCCTCCTCGCCTTTCCAGAGCCATAACTTTTTTATTTTTCCACCTACATAGACGCTTGAGGGTTTTTATTTTGCGGGACAAGATGTACTTTCTAATGGTGTTATTCACTATACTATATATACTATAGAATATACAGGGAAACCGCAAAAAAATTCCAAGTGGGACAAATTGTGAAAAAAACGTATTTCCGCCATGTTTGCGAGGGTTTTGCTTTTAAGAAGTTCAATCTTCAATCTAATGCATATACCATCTTCAATCTAATGCATGTACCAAGATTAGAGTGTACCAAGATGGCGGTTTCCCCACTTCCTGTCTGCGGACGGAAGTGGGGCAAACCAGGACATGGAAGTCGCCGCCGATCGTTAGGGTCCTAAGCCGCTACCAGTCGCTAAGCTATCGGCTTAGCGGCTTAGGACCTTGGCGACGGCAGCGGTGGCGGGACTAACTGTATGTGCGTCCGCCGGACGCACATACAGTTAGATGCTTCAGCGGAGCAGAGAGCTCCACGGAGTAATCTGTGGCCGCACAGGATGTGCACAGCCCAGGCGGCGTGCGCGTCATCACGCTGCCCGCGCGCGGCCTGGTGACGTCACGCCGCTGAAGAAAAGACCGGGAGCAACGACAGCGACAGCGGCGGGGAGCGAGGTCAGGTAAGTGCTGTCAGGGTATTACTTTTAATTAGCGCTATTCATGCTGGGGGTCTATTATCTACTGTTTTATGTGCAGGGAGGGGGGGCTGTTATCTATTGTTATATGTGCAGGGAGGGGGGCTGTTATCTATTTTTATATGTGCAGGGAGGGGGGATGTTATCAATTCTTATATTGTGCAGGGAGGGGGGCTGTTATCTATTGTTATATGTACAGGGAGGGGCTATTATCTATTGTTATATGTGCAGGGAGGGGCTATTATCTATTGTTATATGTGCAGGGAGGGGGGCTGTTATCTACTGTTATATGTACAGGGAGGGGCTATTATCTATTGTTATATGTGCAGGGAGGGGGGCTATTATCTATTGTTATATGTGCAGGGAGGGGGGCTGTTATCTATTGTTATATGTGCAGGAGAGGGGCTGTTATCTATTGTTATATGTGCAGGGAGGGGGGCTATTATCTATTGTTATATGTGCAGGGAGGGGGGCTATTTGATCTATTGTTATATGTGCAGGAGGGGGGCTATTATCTACTTATATACGTGCAGGGAGGAGCTATAATCTACCTACATATGTGCTGTGAGGCCTATAAGCTACCTAAATATACACGTGCTGTGCGGCCTATAAGCTATCTATATACCTGCTGTGGGGCCTATAAGCTATCTATATACCTGCTGGGGGACCTAAACCTGCCTATATACCTGCTGGGGGACCTAAACCTGCCTATATACCTGCTGGGGGACCTATAAGACCTTAGCAATCGACTCCAGGGACTAACTTCCATGTCCGGTGGTCGGATGGTGCGATGGTGCCGATCACCCTGACGATCGGTGCGCGGCACTGATCGTCTTTCAGACGCCACGGCCATCTTTGCCGCGTTGTCTGATGGGTTAAATAGCGCAGGCGAGCGACGCTGCCCGTTCACGCTGTAACGGCCGGGTGGTGGGGGCGTGTCGCCGCTAACCCCCGCTGGCTGGGGGGGGGGGGGGGGGGGGGGGCGAGCGATCCCCCCAAACCTTCTTAGCGCCTGGGACTACTCAACCCCGGGGTCGTTGGGGGGAAAAACCCGACTTGTGTGTGTTTTGTGAGAATAATTTTTTTGACCTTTTACCTATCAAGTTTTCAGAGACTTTTTTCCCCTTGTGACACATTTGCTGTAAGTTAGTTAGATATTTTATATTGAACCCTTTGTTTTTTTTGTGAAAAAATTATAAAATTTTGAAAACTGTGAAATTTTTCAAAGTTCAAAAATTTCGTGTGAAAAACAGTATTATTCCATTCAAAATTTTTTATAACTAGCTTACCGTATATCAAGCAGGTTGGCATCTTTTTTTTTTTTTTTTTTTTTTTTACTTAAATGAGGGGGCTTAAAAAAAAAAATTTAGTAGTCATTTTTCACTTTTTAAAGGAAATTTTTTTTTTGGGGGACCGTCCAGTTCTGAGGACATTGAGGGCCTTTTTATTTTCATCCCCCCATAAATACCCTTTAAAAGAAACTAGACCCATTAAAGCATTTAAAAAAGCATATAGGAAGTTTGTTACCCCTTTAGGTATTTCACAAAAATGAAAGCAAAATGAAGGTGAATTTTCAAAACTTCACATTTTTGGGGGTTTTTAATTTGTATCCATTATTCCCTGGAACACAGTAGATGTGACCAGTAGTGTTGAGCGATTTTTATCGACAAAGTTGAAATCGGGAAAGGTTTTTTTTGGGGGAACGAAATTTTTTAGTTTATCATAATTAAAATTAAAATCGTGCCTCATCTATTAAGGGTCGGGCCCCTTTTCAGCGCTTCCTTTTATTTTGGCGGCCAGCAAATGAGATTTCAAATAGAGCAGGGGAGATGTGTTGCGATTCTGCTGGGATGTGATGGTTTCGATTGGCTGGAAAAAATCCAGACCTCGTTTTTTAAAATAGAACAGCCCTTCCCTTTTCCCTTAGCGTCTATAGGGAAAGGACTGCGCTCTGCCCTTTGGGCCCAAACCGCTCAGCGAAATTTGTCCATTTCTGCACAGAGAAAACCCTACATTACTGTGATCCTTTCCATTTTTGTTTAAATTTGAGATTTGAAGATTTTTTGTAGTTAGCAGAGAATTTTTTAAAACAGCATCTACCGCTGTAAAGTCACTATTTTTAAAAGTTTGTATTGAATATTTCCTGGAATTGGGGAGCCTGAAATTTTTATTGGATACACCCTTTCTAGTAAATGCAGGGCCTTTGTTAGGTGCAAAAATCCCCTTTTATTATCAGTATACAAATTTTAATAGGGGTTAATTTTTAATTTTACCCATTCCCCCTGTGTTTATATATCCATTTCAGTTAAATTACAATAAAGCATCTTGTAGTCACACAGGTTTGTTTGTTGCCAAAAAAAACGTGTACATACAAAACATAACGATCGTGTTTTTTTTCTTTTGCCACCCGCTTTGTTCATTGAGCGCATCCACGTAAATTTAAAACACAATTCTATGTCACCACAGGGGGGAATTGAAAGATGCAAAAATACCGTGTATTATACGAAAAAAAAACAATACGTGTTTTTACTTTTGCGCACCCAGCTTTGTTTTATTTACGCGCATCCACGTAAATTTAAAACAGCAATTCTATAGCACCACAGGGGAATTGAAAAAAAGGGTCAAAAAATACCGTGTTTTTATAGGGAAAAACATAACAGATAGGGTTTTTTTTTTGCATTTTGGGGCCCAGTCCAAAATTTGTTGTTTGCCCACCTTGCATTTAAAATTTAATCCAGAAAATTTTGTTTTGTTTAGAGGGTTTTTGAAAATAGCTTGATTTGCCTTTTTTTTTAATAAGAGATTTTTCCAAAACTATTCCATACCTTCTAAAATTTTTTTTTTTTTCTGAAAAAGGGGGCAAAATTTAAGTAAAAAAATCGAGCAAAGGGGGGGGTAGCCATGGGGGGTTTAGAGGTAGAGAAAAGGGGGTGCACCTTCCAGTCTGGCACAACACCCCATGCCAGGGGATCGTCATTTGCAGGCCGTCAGGTTTGCCCATCGCTGGGTCGGGGCCCCCTGTAAATTCTAAGTAACAAAAACATCGTCCCCAAACTGCCCCCTTCAGTGGTTAAAGAAACCTGCATCTAGCAGTCTTACCTCCTCGTCCTCCCAGTCACGGCCACAAATGCGTCATCACATCATCGGGCATCCGCCAACATAAAGCAGCCCAAATGTCAACTCGTGTACCCCCCACTGTGGGATAATCCATTGTCTGAAGACCTCTATTTTGACAAAATGGGGTGGGGTCAGAAGGCATTTTAAAAAGATCAAGAGGAGGGAATTTAGTCTGCTCTGACCCCCATTTAAACTGAGCCATCAAGGGGGGTAAAAGAAGCCGGTAAATTTTTCCGGCAAAATCCCGGGCGGAATTGGGGAACGCCTTGCAGTGCCCCTTCCCTTGTACCCCGCAGTTTTAGGTTTCGAAAGTCCGGGAAACAAACCAAGTCACCTGTTTTGATAGGGAATGTTTGATGATGCCCGACTTTTTGCGGCCCCCAATTCCTGGTCTTTTTCCCGAAATTTCGTCGAGCCTTCATCAGTGGACGAGGGGGAAAAGATAGGGGGTAGTGTAAATAGGGGTTCCCGCCAAAAAAAGGAGGGGGGCGGTCGCAGAAGTCCGCTATATGTTTCCGCCACCAGGGGTCGGGGCGCAAAAACCATGCCCCCCGCTTATCGCCGCCCAAAAAAGGTCCAGGACCGTCTCAAGCCGGGGCCTTCTTTGACAAGCCCTGTTTTCACCCAGCGATGTCAAAATTCCGCCTTTGGCCGGTAAAACGCATAAAAAAGGGGCAAAAACCCCTTAAGTGGTTAACCCCACCAACATGTCTGGGTCCATGCACCCAATGCATAAATTTGAAATGGAGGGAACATTTGGGCCAAAAAAAGGGGCCAAACCCCGACCCCGGGCCCCAAACCACGTCACGCCTTCTGCCTCCGCCTCCTCCTCCTCCGCCACCACCAAGCGTTCCTCCCCGCTGCCCATTTTCTCTCAGAATCATGATCGGGGATCAGCCTCCGTTTTTCAGCCCCACTGTCGCCCAGTACCACCAGCCCACAAAAAGCCCTTTCCTACCCCTTTCCCCTTCCGCCATTTTTGACGCCCCTGCACGCCGTACAGGGGCCAGGTCTAGCACCCACCCTTTCTGTCTTCCCGGTTTGGGAGCAGAAGAAACATTTTAAAAAACCCAAACCACCCCCCAAAGCCAAAGCCTAAATTTCCCGGAAATTGCCAGGTTTTTCCCTTTTTAAATGTTTTCCTTTCCGTCTGGGGGACACAGATTGGGTTTCCCCCACGTCATTGGTCTCGCCTGCCCCCAATACCAGATGGCCCACAGGCATTTTTTTTTGCCAGAAAAAACCGTCCCCTGCCCTGGCCAGCCACGTGCAAACTAAAATTTTAGTGCGTTGTCTGCACTGTGCCGGAAAAGTCCATCTTTACCACTGACAAAATGGGCTAGTAAGCCCGGGCCCAAAGGGCCCCCATATCTCGGGGACAGCTCACTGGGTGAGCTGGGGATTGGGCCTTTTGGGGGGGACGGTGGGGTCCCCCAAAGGGTCGGCCCCACCGGGTCTTCAAAACCGCAGGGATGGGCCCGGGCTCTTTCCCCCAAGGCCACTGTTTGGCCATCACGTTCCCAGGAGACCCAGGGGCCCCCTTTAAATTAAACCCGCCCCTTTGGGGAAACCCCCCACACACAGGTCAGGAGCTTTTTGGGGCGCCCCTCCCAACGAGACCCAGCCTTTGGGTGGGGGGAAAAAGAAAACCCTTTTGCCAGGCAAGGGGGGTGTGCGAATAACGGGGGAAATCTGCTTTGGGCCCCCTTAAGATCGGAAACTGGAGCACATCCCTTTTTGGCCCCTGGCCCAGCGGAACCTTGTCGCCAGAAATTTCTAAAGAGCTACCCCCGGGGGCTGGACTTCCTGCCCGAAGAAGGCCCCAGGGCCCGAGTTTTAAAACTTTCCCCCGTTTTGCAAACCCCGCTTCGTCCCCCCTGGCTGGGGTTTCAGCGTCAGCTCGGGCCCCCCCGTCAAAACCCTCCCCATTGTTGATTTTGGCCAAAAAACGCTGGGAAATTTTACCCCACAAGCCCCAGCGATTGTGGGGGCAGCCCCAAGCCCTTTTCGCAGTACAAGGGCACAATTTGGGCCCGACCCAAACAGCGGTGCAGACCTCGGGTGGGTTTACCACCGAGAGTGGAGGGGAGGTGAAAGAGCTCTGCCCATCCTTGGGCCCGTTTTTTTTAAAAAAACCAAACCCAAAATTTGGCAGGGGGCGGACGATGCCCTTTTTCAGCATGAAACATTGTGGTGATCTTAGTTTTTCTGGGAACCCATTTTGGGCACTCTGAAAAAAACAGGGCCCCCCAGCGACGGGGAGGGGACGGACACAAGGGAAGGAAAGGAACTTTTTTCTCCGTCAAATCCACCCAAAGGGCCCCACAGGGTTTCCCCAATTTTATCGTCCCCTTCATTAAAGGGAAAGGGTTTAGGGGCCAGACTAGTTGGGAAAGGGGGCACCCTCACTCTTTAGGGGCTTTATCCCGAGGCAAGTCAGGGCTGTGTTGAAGCTGGCCGGAGGAAGCGAGGAGGAGGAGGAGGAGGTATTCCTAGACACCGGGCGTCCCCTGCCTTTGGTAGAGGTTGGCGTTAATTTGAGGCAGATAGGAAAGTTTTTTTGCTATGCCCCCAAACCCCAAAGGTTTGGGGAACTAAGGCTCCATCTCTCACATGAGTGTTTGGGATGCTCCATTTCCTCCAACATGATCCTCGCAAAAGGGCCCCACAAAATGAACAACAGTTACTGGTGGAAAACCCTCCTGGATCCCCGGTACAAAAACAAAACTCAGCACTTTCCTTCCACCCACCCAAATAGAGAGTAAAATGCAGGAAATGGAGACCTTGCTGATTGATCAACTGGAGACATTTGTCCGTCTGCTTCACGTTCTTCAAATGTCACGGTGGAACAACGCCAGAAAACGTGACAGCATAGAGTGCCACGTAGCCGTAGCTGGCAGAAAGGGGCAGCAGCAGGCAAGGTGGCAGAAGCCTAATGGGTGACCTCTGGCAATCTTTATTACCACCTCACCAACGCATGCAATGCAGGCCACACATACAACACCCAGAGACCAGCTTAAGATCATGGTTTGCACGACTATCTGCGTCTCAACACCGATGTTTTTGTATGTGTACCGGACCCATAGATTTTCTGGTATCCAAAATGGACGAATGGCCCGAGCTGGCTCGCCACGCCATAGAGGTTTTTGTCCTGCCCAGAAAGCCAGCGTCAATCTGAGCGGAACCTTCACCCACGCCGAAGGAGTCATTACAGACAAACGCATCCGGCTTTCCACAGATAATGTGGATCATTTGACTTTCATCAAGATGAATCAGACATGGATCTCTGATGATGTTGTGGCCCCAATTGCCGAGGTGTCATGATCATGCCTGACAGAACCTCAGCTTTGGGCTCTGTTCGCCGGCCGCGGCCGTTGCGACGGAAGCCCTGGTTTCTTCTTAATGTTTTGGAATTGTATTCACTAATTTGTGAACTGTGTTCTCCTCGCTCTTTTGCTTGATTGACTCCTGGCCAACGCCCTGGCCAGGAAATCCTCCAGCACTCTTGGAGTTAATGAGTTTCTCCCTTTTGATTGACAACCTTCGGTTCCTATCCAGCCTTGTGTTTTTTTCCCCACCTATGACCTCAATCCTGCCTTCCTTGGTTCCCTATTTAAAGGTTCATTTCCCCTTTTCATCATTGCCTGCTATAGTGTCTTCTGCCTGTAGCTAGCGTTGCCTTTATTCTGCCCCTTTCTGTTGCCTGACCCTGCTGCGCTACTGACCATTCTTTCTCCTTGTGATTTTGTACTTCTGCCCCCGACCGTTATTGACCTTTGGCTTGTCTTAAACGTTTTTCTCCCCTGTCTCCCGATTTGGTACTGCGCTTGCCCGCTTGCTGCCAACCTTGCTTGAATGCCCATTCCCTTATTGTGTTTTGTATTTGTTTATCTTTTGTCTTGTGTCCCCACGTATTCAGTGTAGTCTTCAGTCTTCTGGTTGGGGCCGACCTTTTAAGGAGTCGGGTAACCCCCAAAAAGGCAGGGACAGGGGTTGGGACCAGCGTCAGGGCCTCACTCTGTCTTTTGTCTTCTCGTGTGTCCCTGACTCGTCCCTGACATTATAGCAGCCCTTACCCTAATCAACTCCCCCGGCGGTTTAATATGAGTACCGACTTGTCAGTCACCGACCGCCTGGAAGAGTTGACAACTCACTTTCAGGGCATGGCGGGGCTTATTAACCAAATCTCGCAATGTCTGGATGCCATAGCTACCCCGCACCCAGTCTTGCCGCCCCTTCTGTGTCCTTTACCTGCCCCTGTGTTTGTGAATCCTAGCTTTCCGTTACAAATCCAAGATGCTTTTGCCGGTTTCGCTTTGATGGAAACCCCAGACAGGTTCCGAACTTTCAGGGAATCCTGTCACCTGTTTTTCCGCGTCAATTTTTTTTCCCACTGAAGCCAAAAAAGGTAGTGGTTGTGGTGTCTCTCCTCCAGGCCCACCTCAGGATTGGGCACTAGCTATCCCCCTGAAGCCCCAGAATGGGGGTTCGATTGAAAGATTTTTTCAGGCTTTAGGCAGTCTATGACAATCCCAATCGTGTGGCATGGGGCAAAACTCACCTGCTATCTATTCAGCAGGGCCGCCGCCGGCATAAAGACTATTGTTCTGAGTTTCGCCAATGGTGTAACCATGAGCGGGTGGCCCTGACCAACCCCTTAAAACCCCCTTCAGAAAAGGTCTATCTGATGCGGTAAAGGATGCTATGGTCAGCCATCCAACCCCTGAGACATTAAATGACTTTATGACTCTAGCCGTGGACTATTGACAGAAGACTAAGGAGAGACCAGGGAAAAACAAGGGGGGTCGACTGTTCCGTTCAAGTCAAATTTTTCTGTAAAACCTCCTGTTGCCTTCTCTGAAAATTCTCCTCTTCTATCCTCATCGCCCACTCCTGAGGAAGAACCCATGGTGTTGGGTTTTACATCGCTGCCCACCAGGAGGAGACATCGGCTGGAGAATGCTTTGTGCTTGTATTGCGGAAAACCTGACCATTTTCTGAGAGACTGTCCGACTAGACCCAAGTCATCTCAAGGAAACGGCGAACGCCTGAGAAGTTTCCAGGAAGGTAACTCAGGTATACAGGTACCTCCTAACTCTGGAAAATAAGTTTTTTTTTGCCTGTAACCTTGGTCGCTAATTCTAAAAAATTTTGCTTGTCAAGCTATGATTGACTCAGGCGCTGCTGCTAGTTTTTATTAGTATGTCTGTTGTCCGGGCCTTTGGGGTTTGGAACTACTTCCATTGAGTCCCTCCCTTTTTGGTTTCAGGGGTAGATTCAACCTCCCCAATTGGGGGGCAGAATCAAATGTCGGACTGCTGAGCTCACCTTGAATGTTGGGAGTTCGTATACGGAAAAACTTTCGTTTTTTGTCATGGAGACACTCGCTGCGGATATTATTCGTGGCTGGCCCTGGTTCCGCTGCCATACCCTGTGTTTGACTGGAAAACCACAGAGCTGATCAAATGGGGTGACTCATTGGTTCTCATTTGAAATTTTGTTGATCCTTGGTGTGTGCGGTAATTAATACTCACGATATTTCAGAAGTAAAAACTTCGTCTTAGATGAGATGTTGCGGATAATTTGTCACAACAGCCTGATTGTACCATAGACCTTGCTCCGGGGGCAAAGCTTAACTTGTATCCCGAAGCAGGAATTATCATTTGTTTATTAAGGAACCTGATTTTTCGTCTCACGAGGTAGTGCTCTCGACTTTCCGTTCACAGATTCCGCTCTGTCTAAGCTGCCCCTTTTGCTATGAGGATTTCCCCCTCATGTACTCTGCACACTACAGGTTGTAAACCAAAATAGAATCCACCTTTATCGACTGTGAAAATCTGGGCTAGGAGTCATAAGACTCCCTTAAAAAACGCTCAACTTTTAATAAAATCAATAAAAAATGCCGACCCAGCCTAAATACCTCAGTTTCAAGTCCCTTTAAAAAATTGTTCTCCCAAGCCCCAAAAAGGGAAAATTGGTCAGGCCCATCACACAAACCAAGGGGTCTTTGAGGGGGCCGGAGGCCCCTCCTAAAGGGGGGACTGTCATGTCATGCCTGACAGAACCTCGCTTTGGGCTCTGTTCGCCGCCCGGCCGTCGACGAAGCCCTGGTTTCTTACTTGATGTTTTGGGAATGTATTCACTAAGTGTGAACGTGTTCTCCTGCTCTTTGCTTTATTGACTCCTGGCCCAAAGCCCGCCAGAATCCTAACACTTTGGAGTTAAGAGTTTCACTTTTGATTGACAAACTTCTGTTTCCTATCCGCCTTGTGTTCTTCACCTATACCTCAATCCTCTTCCTTGGGTTTCCCCATTAAAGTTCATTTCACCTTCATCATGCCTGCTATAGAGTCTTCTGCTTAGCTAGGTGCCTTTATTCTGTCCTTTCTGTTGCCTGACCCCGCGCGCTACTGACCATTCTTCTCCTTTTGATTTTGTACTTCTGCACCGACGTTTTTGGGCCTTTGGCTTGTCTTACGTTTTCTCTCTGTCTCCCATTTGGTACTGCGCTGCCCGCTGGGCCAACCTTTCTTGAATGACATTCCCTTATTTTGTTTTGTATTTGTTTATCTGTGTCTTTTTCCCCACGTAAATTTAGTTGTAGTCTCAGTCTTCTGGTTGGGGCCGACATTTTAAGTAGTCGGGAACCCCAAAAAGGCAGGTACAGAGGTTGGGAACAGCGTCAGGGCCTCACTCTGTCTGTGTCTTCTCGTGTGTCCCTGACTGGTCCCTGACACGAGGTCACTGATTAGTTGCTGGTCTACTTCACATTCCTCTCCAAACAGAAATGGTCCTCTTGAAAAACTTATTTTAAAATGATCATTTTTACTGCAATTTTTATTCTCAATTCCCAATAGTTCTTTTGCTGGTTTTGCTGTGAGGAGACTAAAGACACCAAGGTTTCATGAAAAAACTATATTCCATTTTACTCACTTCATCTTTAGCATTTTTCAATTTGTCAATGGTTTTGGGGTCATGTTGCCTCACAATTTTTAACATGGTGAGAAGTCATATTTATAATTTTTTGGGGTCATGTTTGCTGTGAGATACAGCAATAATCATGGTCCTTTGGAACAGAAATGTGGCATCTAAGTGGCATTTTCCTTCACAATTTTTACAGTGGCTGAGAAGTCATTTTTAAATAATTTTTTGGGTCATGTTCCTGTGAGATACAGCAAAAATCATGGACCTTTGGAACAGAAATGTGGCTTCTAAGTGGCATTTCTCTTTACAATTTTTAACAGTGGCTGAGAAGTCATTATTATAATTTTTTGGGTCATGCTGCTTTGCAATGCAGCAATACTAAGGTTCCAAATTATAAAATATGTTGTTTCTAATAGACATTTGTTCTTCACAATTGCAAAAGTGGCTCATGGGTCATGTTTTGAATTTTTGGGGAAACATTTTGCTGTGACATGCAGCTATATACAGGTAACTTTTCTAAAAAATTTTGTTTCTAACAGACATTTCTTCTTCACAATTGTCAAAGTGGCTCACGGGTTATTCTTTTTATTTTTTGGAGGCATTTTGCTGTGACATGCAGCTATACTACAGATCCTATTCTAAAAATGTTGTTTTCTAACAGACATTTGTTCTTCACAATGTCAAAAAGTGGCTCAAGGGGAGGGTGGCGTCAGAAACAGGAATAGGTAGACACTGTTAATCGACACATATGCAAAATCACTTGTTTTGCAAGATTTTTAAACATACTATCAATTCTTTATTTGAGAAAACCCCATTTAATACAATTAAAAAGAGAAACAAAAGACGGGTTTGGGACCCAATCCGATTTAAAAATGATGTTTTCTAGAATTAAAGTACTAAAAAAACTTAAAATGTACAAAATAGCGTTAAAAAAATTCCCTCTGAATTGTACAAGTGAGGTACAGGAAAATTTGACCAGATGTAGGTTATTCAGAGGACATGGAGTATGGAGCATGGACAGAGAACAAAGTACAGAGACCCTTTCCCCCAGCAAAGTTGAGTAAAATGAGAAAAAGAATGCCAAGATAAAGGGCACTGGGTGTAAAAGGAGCGTTAACCACCAGTAATTCCAAGTGAAGCTCAATTGGTCCACACTATACGGAGGGGCAAGCGCTACCCAGGTATTGACTGGGGTTTCTGAGGAAGGCTGGAGTTCTCACACTTCCGCTTCCGCACTCTGCTTCAGCACGACATCGTTGCTGCGTCATCAGGGCATTTTAACCTGCATGTTAATAGATGACGGACGCCAGCCTGGGCTCTCACCGCACCCACTGTAACTCAGGCCCTGGGTCATGCTGTGGCCCAGGACAGGGATAGTCAATGTCCAGTGAAACTAAAATGGTGGTTGAAAGACTCCTTTTTCCGGCACTTTTTTAAATGTGGGGGTCAAAGCAGGGTTTGGGGCTCATGCTGTGGCCCAGGACAGGTATAGTCAATGTCCAGTGAAACTAAAATGGTGGGGTTTAAAGACCCCCTTTTTCCGGCACTTTTTAAATGTGGGGGTCATGCCAGGTTTGGGGGGCCAAAGCTGTGGCCAGGAAAGGTATAGTCAATGTCCCCGTGAAACTTAAATGGTGGTTGAAAGACTCCTTTTTCCGGCAAATTTTTAATGTGGGGGTCATGCAGGTTTGGGGGTCATGCTGCGTTCCAGGACAGGGAGAGTCAATGTTCCAGTTCAAGTAAAAAAGATGGGGTTTATTTTCATACTGCCTTCTGCACTTTTTAATTTTTTGGGGGGATGCAGTTTTTTTGGGTCATGCTGTGGTACAAGACAGGGATAGTGAATGGTGTGTGACTTTTTTTCTGTGGCTTTTATAGCCTAAGTGTTGTGCCTAAGATGTAGCAGGTATCCATTTGACTGTTGTGGCTGTTAATTCCAGCTTCTCCAGCCCTGTTTGGGTGTAAGAATGAAGGTGTTGTTGCTCTCCCATAGACTTTAATGGTCATCGGAGATGATCGACTATCGACTATCGAAAACCTTATCGATGGTGGCCGATTATCGACTATCGATCGATGTCGATAGCCAACGTAATCGCTCAACACTAGTGACCAGGTGTAACGGATGAGCGGGGAAAGCGGGTAGTGGACCCACTGGACCACTGCCGGGCTTGCTCCGAGGGGACGTAACCAAGTGGCCATCGGGCAAGGTATCTTCACAGAGCCTTTGATGGTAAGGTTGACTGACCCCAACAGCCACCAGGCGCCATCCCAGAGCAGTCCCCAGCAGTGGCAGCTGACCAGACAGGCCAGAAGTGCCAAGGCTAGGCACCAACAGAATAGGGACAGAGACAAAGCAGACTAGAAGTAAATATGTGCAGGTACAAACAAAGACAGGACAAAACAGATGCCAAACAGGAGGATAAGCAAAAGGTAAAGGGAACAATAAATAGACAGACTGCAGACACCAAGAACATAAGCAGAGACGTAAGCTAAACTCAGGCAAGAAACCAAGGCATGACCAGGGCAGGAACACGGGCAGAGAACAAGGCAAGGAAACTCACAAAGACACAAAGAGACCACATGGGCACACTGGACTGCTAACAAACAAGATCAGAAAACACTGCAACAGACTACACCAAGAGACAACAAAAACAACAACAACATGACACAACAAGGATCAGGCAGGGAGTGTGAGGAGAAGCAGGCTTATAAACCCACAGGTGGAAGGGGATTGGCAGAGGAAGCCCAACCCTGCTGCACACTGTGGGAATAAAGGAAGGGAAGATGTGGCCGCCGCCCTCTATAGAGACAGGGAATCAGGGCAGCAGCCAAGATGGAGGAGCAGCAATCACAGGTGAGTAAGCAGAAGCTACAGGAGCGCTCACAGCGACACTGCAACAGGAAACAGATCTGCGATAGGAACATAGGTACGACTGCGGTTCGCAGCAGAGGCCGCAGCGCAAGGACAGGAACGTGGCACGGACCGTGACAGTACCCCCCTCCTTAAGCCCCCTCCTCCTCCTCCAATCCACAAAATGGAAATTCCACCTAGGTCTGGGGACCGAAACAATCCGGGGGCAACCCCAAAACCAACTACAGGCTACACAGCCAGTACGGGGAAAACCTAGGAAATGGAGGTGCACAGGAGGAACAACACGGGGCACTAGGCAAAATGGGAGGGGAACCCAGGGCGAGACCGTAAGCCACGGGGACTCAGAAGGCTCAGGGCGAGACCGTAAGCCACGGGGACTCAGAAGGCTCAGGGCGAGACCGTAAGCCACGGGGACTCAGAAGGCTGGGTAGTGGCCAGCAGCTCCCAAACACCAAAAGACCTGCCAAAAAAGAAAAAACACTCCCACACACATAGAGACAGCCAGAAACAAGACCTGCACATGGACCAAAAAACAGAGGGCAAAATGTCAGCGGAGTCCATGGCCTGATCCTACTGTAACGGATGAGCGGGGAAAGCGGGTAGTGGACCCACTGGACCACTGCCGGGCTTGCTCCGAGGGGACGTAACCAAGTGGCCATTGGGCAAGGTATCTTCACAGAGCCTTTGATGGTAAGGTTGACTGACCCCAACAGCCACCAGGCGCCATCCCAGAGCAGTCCCCAGCAGTGGCAGCTGACCAGACAGGCCAGAAGTGCCAAGGCTAGGCACCAACAGAATAGGGACAGAGACAAAGCAGACTAGAAGTAAATATGTGCAGGTACAAACAAAGACAGGACAAAACAGATGCCAAACAGGAGGATAAGCAAAAGGTAAAGGGAACAATAAATAGACAGACTGCAGACACCAAGAACATAAGCAGAGACGTAAGCTAAACTCAGGCAAGAAACCAAGGCATGACCAGGGCAGGAACACGGGCAGAGAACAAGGCAAGGAAACTCACAAAGACACAAAGAGACCACATGGGCACACTGGACTGCTAACAAACAAGATCAGAAAACACTGCAACAGACTACACCAAGAGACAACAAAAACAACAACAACATGACACAACAAGGATCAGGCAGTGAGTGTGAGGAGAAGCAGGCTTATAAACCCACAGGTGGAAGGGGATTGGGAGAGGAAGCCAACCCTGCTGCACACTGTGGGGAAAAAAGAAAGGGAATATGTGGCCGCCGCCCTCTATAGAGACAGGGAATCAGGGCAGCAGCCAAGATGGAGGAGCAGCAATCACAGGTGAGTAAGCAGAGGCTACAGGAGCGCTCACAGCGACACTGCAACAGGAAACAGATCTGCGATAGGAACATAGGTACGACTGCGGTTCGCAGCAGAGGCCGCAGCGCAAGGACAGGAACGTGGCACGGACCGTGACACCAGGTAAGTGAAACTCAACATCAATTCCCCAGATTCTGCCACATGTGGCCCTAGTGCGCTATTTGGCTCAACCACAACCCCCAGAATAGGAGGAGCACTTACCGGACTCTGGGGTCTCATTTTCATTAAAATTTTATTTAGGCGCCATTTCAGGTTCTAAAGATGCTAAAACTTAATAAACTCTGCTATAATGTGTTGGAATGATGCTTATTACTGTGTGCAACAACCACTTCTGTATGTATTGCATGTGTGAGCCTTTGTCAAGGGATATTGTCATTGTTGATAAAGTTAGATTGTTAAAAAAAAAACTCTGTGAGAGGAAGAGACAGCTCAGACCTTGCTTACTGCAGATAGACTGTAGTATAATTTTGTACCGTGTTAGCCATAGAAAGTAGTAGAAGAGTGAAGAAATCAGGCAATACCTTTTAGAGGCTAACTGAGTATATTTGATGGGCAGATAAACTGAAGACATGTTCTCATGTGTGCTGAGAGGTTCTATTCATGAATAAAGTTCCTTTTGCTGTTCAACTACTGGAGAATGATCTGGTGAATGATAATCTGCTGCTATCAAGTTATGGGCCCAGTATCCAAGTATCCCAGTATCCCAGTACAACAGTAAAGTGTGAACAGTAAGAAGATAAGATGGCTGCTAGCACCAATCCTGTGAAATTCTCAGTGCCAAGCCTGACAAATCAGAACTACCAATCCTGGAAATTCAAGGTGAAGATGCTTCTAAAAAGACAAGGTACATGGAAATTTACACAGGAGCCCAAGCCTGATCCTCCATCAGAAGAATGGATAGAGAAGGATCAGAAAGCACAGAGCACTATCTCCCTCACTATAGATGATGACCAGATTGTACACATATGCAAATGTAACACTGCAAAGGACATGTGGGAAGAGCTACAGAAAGTGCATGAAAGAACAAATCTCAGCAATAAGCTTTATTAATGAGGAAACTGTATCAGCAAGTTAAGTAAGGGCCAGAATATGAAGGACTACATCAGAGACACCTAGAAATAGTGGAGCGTCTGTGCGGAATAGGAGAAGACATAAAAGACTTCCATGTTGCTGCACTGTTACTCAGCGGTCTCCCAGAAAGCTATGACACACTGGTCACTGCACTAGATGCACGGCCAGGTGATGAGCTCACATAGAGTATGTTAAAGGCAAGCATGTTGATGAATACAAGAGAAAAACAGAGAGTACAAGCAGCAGTGATATGTCCACCACAGAATCTGCATTAAAGACTCAGGATTATACAACACATAAGAGTCATGTAAAGGAAACATGTGAATGCTTTGTATGCAAGAAACGTGGTCGCTTAAAGGCGAACTGCAGAGTCTGGAAAGCAAAAATGAATCAGCTTAAAGGAAAAGGGAACAATCAGAAAGCCAAAAGTGCTATAAAAGAAGAAAAGGACACTGTGTATGCTGAATCAGCATTTAATACAAGTACAGGCAGATCAGCCTGTACTTGTATGGTGCATAGACTCTGGTGCCACAAGCCACATGACAAATAACAGAAATTTATTTTCTAACCTGGACCAAAGCAGATCAGAAAAAGTCATCTTAGCTAATGGTCAATATATAACTTCAGAAGGAATAGGAGATGGCTACCTCCACTGCCAAGTCTCTCCAACAGAAACCAGAAAGATCCAAGTAAAGGATGTGCTCTATGTTCCGTCTAGAAAGCAACTTGTTATCAGTCAAGAAACTCACAAGACAGGAGAATGTAGTTACTTTTATGGATGACAGCTTCATCATCACAAGAGAGGGTTATACTTTTGCAAAAGGAAATATCAAAGATGGATTGTACCAGTTACAATACCAGGAAGCTGTTTATACTGTCAAACAAGAAGATGAGAATTGCATCCATGTGTGGAATCGACGTCTTGGGCATAGGGACCCAGAAGCAATAAGAAAGCTAGTTCAGGAAGATCTTGCTAACGGCGTTACAATTGACCAATGCAGTCAGAAGATGAAGTGTGCAAGCTGCCTTAAAGGTAAAATGACAAGGAAATCATTTCCTAAACACAGCACCACTATATCAGCACAGCCACTGGACTTGATTCATACAGATGTGTGTGGTCCAATGAGTACTCAAACACCTGGAAAGAAGAGATATTTTCTCACATTTATTGATGATTGCTCCAGATATACAATTGTATACTTGCTTCATAGCAAAGATGAAGTTGCAAAGAAACTAGAAGAGTACCTAGCTGAAATATCCAACAAATTTGGAAGAATGCTAAAGACACTGCAGCTGACAATAGAACTGAATGCACACGTGGAAAGACACAAGCCATATTAAAAAAGAATGGAATCGGGTTCCAGACTACCATACCATACCACCCAGAACAGAATGGTGTCCCAGAGAGGAAAAACTGAACTCTTTGTGAAAGTGGAAAAAGTATGCTTTTTGATGCTGAGCTAACAACAACATATTAGGGAGAAGCAATAATGACTGCTTGCTATCTTCAAAACAGATTGCCAGGGAAAGCTACAAGGAAAACTCCATATGAGCAATGGAACAAAAAGAAGCCTGAATTAAAGCACATAAGAATACAAAAATATGGAGATTATGATGCTACATTTTCTCCAATCGCTAAACAAACAATATTTAGTGTTAATGTCTGTAGCAGCGGTGCAAAGAATGAAAGTAAGACATTTTGACATTAAGACAGCTTTTCTAAATGTTGACATTGAAGAAGAGGTGTATATGACTCAACCAGATGGTTATATTAAAAAAGGACCTTGTGTGTAAACTGCAAAAATCTCTTTATGGCCTAAAACAATCGGCAAGAGCGTGGAACACTAAGATGAATGACGTTCTGCTGAAAGAGGGACTTAGAAGAAGTCAAGCTGATCCATGTTTATACACTAAATGTACAGCAGATAAGTGGATGTTTGTTCTTCTGTATGTTGATGATGTCATAGCTCATCAAGAAGAAGTTGAAATTATAAAAGTAGGAACAATTTTGAACCAACATTTTGAAACAAAGGACCTTGGAAATGTGACACATTATTTGGGATTTCAGATCCAGAGAGAAGAAGATGGAAGTTTCCTCTCAACCAGAAAGCTAAAATTGTCACAGTCCTCAACTAGTTTGGAATGTTAGAAGCCAAAGACACTTCAACACCAAGGGATCCATCTTAACTGAAGTTGGAAGGAGAAGATGATCTACTACCCAACAATGAGAGATACAGAAAAGCAGTGGGGGCACTTCTGTACATAGCCACAACTATTTGGCCTGATATCACAGCGACAATGGGTATTCTGTGCCGATGTGTAAGTAAGCCACGTCAAAGAGACTGGAATGCAGTTAAAAGAGTCCTTCAATATCTGAAGCAAACTGAAGACATGAATCTAAAATTATCTGTATCCCAAACTTTCAATACTGCTTTAACTCTTTATCAGCAACCAGTTATTAGCCTTGGTAAGGGGAATCCCTCCAGAAACCCCTTCTTGCAATACTTCAAATATGAAAAATTCTTCAAGGCATAAAGGTTAGAAAACTTTACTTCTATTCCATATCCACAAAACAAAACGCAATAGCTCAATGAACAATGTGAACAACGTTTAAAAACCTGGTGCTGTGTAAATTGCGCAACGGCATAAGGTGATTTTTTTCCTTGTTGGAGTCCTCAGTCTCTCTATGTGAACTCCATAGAGCGGATAGTCTCGCTGCTGTACGTGCGTGATGCGACGTTTCGAAAGCTCTTTCTTCCATTTTCAAGCATGCCAAAAGAAAGAAAGAGCTTCCGAAACGTCGCATCACGCACGTACAGCAGCGAGACTATCCACTCTATGGAGTTCACACAGAGAGACTGAGGACTCCAACAAGGAAGAAAATTACCTTATGCCGTCGCGCAATTTACACAGCACCAGGTTTTTAAACGTTGTTCACATTGTTCATTGAGCTATTGCGTTTTCTTGTTGATATGGAATAGAAGTAAAGTTTTCTAATCTTTATGCCTTGAAGAATTTTTCATATTCTAAAATTATCTGCAAATGGTGATCTAAAGCTCACAGCTTACGTGGACACAGACTGGGCTGGAGATTTAACTGATCGAAAGTCAACAAGCGGTTACTTATTTAAATTAGGAGAAAGTCCAATTTCTTGGTCAAGCAGAAAGCAGGTGTCAGTTGCGTTATCATCTACAGAGGCAGAATGCATTTCTGCAGCTCATGCCAGTCAAGAAGTGATTTGGTTGAACCGACTGTTAGAGGATCTTGGTAAAACTCCAACTCAACCTGTTACGATTTATGAAGACAACCAAGGATGTATTAAACTCGCCAGCAATGAAAGGATCAATGCCAGGACCAAACACATTAATGTAAAACATCACCACCTGCGAGATTTAGTGGTATCATTGACTTTGTCTACTGCGAAACTGACAAGATGATAGCTGATGCCATAACAAAGCCATTGCCAAGAACCAAGTTTGAAGATTTCAGGAAGATGATGGGACTAATTGGATAAGTAGTTGTTGAGTGGGGGTGTTGGAATAATACTTATTACTGTGTGCAACAACCACTTCTGTATGTATTACATGTGTGAGCCTTTGTCAGGGGACATTGTCATTGTTGATAAAGTTAGGTTGTTCAAAAAAAAAACTCTGTGAGCGGAAGAGACAGCTCAGACCTTGCTTACTGCAGATAGACTGATAAGTGAAGACTAGTGATGAGCGTTTTGCGGTCAACTAAAAATCATGGGATGATATCGATATCACCCAATTTAAATCAACCCGTTATCCCCGAAATAGATAATAAACCGATGACCATTAAATCTATGGGAGGGAAAAAAACACCTTCATTTTTACACCCAAACGGGGGAAAGGAAAAAGGGGGAAATTTAAAATCCCAACAGTAAAAGGAAAAGTGCTAAATCGGGGGCAAAAACCAAAAAAGGAAAAAAGAGTCACAAAAAAAAATTTTGCCCGGAAAATTCCCCAAATCCCTGTCCTGTACCCCCAGATCCCCCTTAACCCTTCATGACCCAAAAAATTAAAAAAGGGACAAAAAGGCATTATTACTTGAAACCCCATTTTAGTTGAACTGCACATTAAATTTTTCCCGTCCGGGGCCGCAGAAAGCCCCTTTAAACCGGGTTTTGCCCCAAAGGAATTAAAAAGTCCCAAAAAAGGGGAGCCCTTTGAAACCCCAAACCTTTTTTAGTTAAAACTGGACTTTTGGACAAATCCCTTCCCTGGCCCAAACCAGTATGACCATCAAACCTTTTTGACCCACAGATTTCAAATTTCCTAAAAAAGGGAGTCTTTGAACAACCTTTTAAAGTTAAACCCGGAAATTGAACCCTACCTTTTCCTGGGCCCAAACAGGGTCCCAAAAAACCGGGCAAAACCCCCAAAAAAAAAGTCCCGGAAAAAAAGGGGGTTTTTTTAAAAACCCCCTTTTTTAGTTGAACGGACATTGACTATCCCTTGTTGTAAACGCCCCCACTAAAACCTCGGGCATAAAATTATTTATGCATCTTATGTTTCTTGTTTTTCCTTTTCACTGTATTTCTGTTTGTTACATAGCTCCATCTAGGGGATGTTGAAACTTTGCTAGTTAACATTAATGCAAAAATTGAACCTATGAGCCCCCTTTCCCCAAACCCATGTGTTTTGCGATTCTTACCCCCTTTTTATCCAGTAGCCATTTCTCTCTAAGCCACAGGTATGAAGGAAAAGGGCCCAAATGCCCCTTCCCTTTAAGATTACCTTGCATCACCGGGTTAAAAAACTACCCTTCGGGGGCCTGTAGTTTGTACAGCATTGTATTCAAATTTAATAGTGTTGTTTACAGTTAGTTGTTATGCCCATTGCCCTTTCGCAAAAGACTTTACTCTTTTTCCCGGGGTGCTGGGGCCCCCCTTTTAGTAATGTATTTCATTAAACATGTAGTATGTTTTACACCCGTTTTGAAACATTTTATCGTGTTATTATCCTGTAAAAATCTTAGTAAGTTTTTTTTGTATTTTCCACATTTTTACACTACCCTTTGCAAAAAAAGTTAAAAGGGGGGGGGGTTTTAATTCTCTCCAAGTCAATGGATTGCGGGGAAAAGAGTTTAGTTTCCCCCTGTAAAAACTTATGCTCCATACACATAGGGGGGAAAAAGTAAAAGAAAAACGGGGGTTTTTTAAAACGGGGTTTACGTAAACCCTACCGGGGAACAGGGGGGTTTTTCGAAAGCCCCGAGGGTTTGAAAGTGAAGCCAAAGGCTTTTACGGGCTAGTTTCCAGGGAATCTAAATTGTATAAAAAACGCTAAAGCAAGGGGGGGGGGCCCAGAAAAGACAGAAGGTTTCAAATAAGCCGTTTTGCAAATCCTAGTCTCCCACAGTAAAAGGGGGTTTTGCAGCAAGATCCCCGACGGAAAACAAGTGGAAACCACAAGCAAAAAAAGCCGTCAAAGCGTCGCATGTAAAAAGGGAAAAAAGCACAGGGACATGTCGACATTTTTTCCTCAATGGGCTCTAAAACTCAAAGAGGCGTCAGCAGCTCTACGTCGCCAGGGGAAAGGGCTGAAAAATTTTTGGAGGCCCAAGGAAAGGGCCAAATTTGCTGAGCAAAAAAGATGAGATAAAAAAAGAGAGCCCAAAAAGGCCTTTAAAACAGAGCCCATAAAGGCAAAAACTGAAAGCAAAATTTGGAAAGAAAATAGCAACCCGGAAAAAAAAAAAGGTGTGGCGTATTGCCAAAGCAGAGGGCTTTGAAGAAGCATCATTCTCAAGAGCAAAAGCCTCGGAAACCTTTTTCTTAAATTTTAAAAATTTACAGGGGAATCGTGAAAAACTCTCTCCGTACTTCGACAATGTATTGAAAACTTTCCAAAGTCAGAACCCAAGCCTTTAAAAAAGGGTACACCCAGAGTCCACTCCTGCTTATATTCCCACAAAAAATTGTTACACAAAATGGCTACCTCAGTTAAACCACGCCCCCCTACAAAAAAAAAGAGCAATCCTAAAGGGTTTTTTAAACCTTCATAAAACCTGCACCCAAACCAAATGAACGCCCCAAAACCCTCTGTTTTTCCCTTTTTAAAGGGGGAAACAAAGGAGGGTTTGACTTTTACAGAAAAAACATGTTAAAAAAAATCGCTAAAACCCCAAAAAAACCAGATTTTCCCCACCCAACCTCCCTCAGTACAAAAAAATTTTGAAAATAAAGGGGATGCCCTTTTTTTTCTCAGATTTTCCCGCAAAGCTTTGGCAGAAACCCAAAGGGCTCACAAAGTTTGAAGCCCGACCTAAAGGGAAAAACAGAGCTTTTGGTGACCCTTCTTTTTAAAAAAACACCACCAAAGACCTAGCTCTGCCCGAAAGCGAAAAATTTGTCTAAGTCAAGGGTAGGGACGGGTAAAGAAAAAGAACATCCCAAAACGAATTAGAACTTTTAACATTAATTTCCCAAAAGTAAGGTTTTAAAAATTTATAGGGGCCCGGGACTTGACGAAGGGTTAAAGGACACAGAAGGGGAAAAATGGGAAAGCGCGCCCCCTTAAAAAGAATTGAAAAACTTTCCAAAAGTTCCCCAAACCCAAAAAAGATTTTCCCAAAAAACTAAAAAAAAATTAAGTGACCTGTGAGGGAACTTCAAGTTCCCCAAGGTTTTGGGGAAAGACTTCAAGGTTTTTTCATTTCTGGAAACTTGGGGGGTTTAAAAACCCATGTCCCAGAAAAAACCTTTTAGGTTGAGAAAAAGGTGGCTGAGCGAAGGTTTTTTTTTCCAAAAGAAAAGGTATAACGTTTTCCTTTTCCCTCCATTCTCTTTTTTTTGGGTTACTTTAACTTCCCCAAGAAAAGGGAGAAGAAATGACCCAAAGTTTTGACTTTCAACAGTTAAAACACAAATTAAACAAAGTCAAAAAAAAACCTGCCAAAACATTAAATTTTTAAGGGAAAAACCCTGTTTAGGGTAAAACAGCCATTGAAATCCCCTACTGTTACAACTAGCAAAGCTTTTTCAGCCCCTGCGGGAAAAATGAAAGACCTCAGAAAAGGAGCCTATTAAGAGAATGTCTCCAAAAAGAAACCCCACACTAAACTGGCTAAAATGTAAGGTTTTAAAAAAAAATCCCCCTAAAGGGAAACCCCCAAACCCTTTTCTCAAAAAAAAATTGTATTTGCTACAGGTTTGAACATCAATTTCCCAAATCTTGCAAGAAAATGAAAAACAAATCTTTTTGTTAAAGAATTTGACAGCAATGAACACAATTTGCATACCCCCAGGAAGACCCTCCTTGGTTCCCCACACCCCCAGACCAAACAACAGAGCGGGGAGGGGAAAGGGGGGAAAGCCACCATATCACCCAAAAGTGACGCCTCAGTGAAACCCAAGTCTGCGGGGGAAGGGTCTTAGGGGGTAAATCCTCCCCCAAAAATTTGGGTCTTGTTACGTTACTAAATTTTTTTTCAAAAGAGGAAGGGCCGTGAAATTTTAAAGCCATTCTTGTTAAATCAAAGAAAACAAAATCTTTTTGCAAACTAAACCCTTTTTTTGATATCTTAAAAAAATTAGAGGGCACTTTTTCCTAAATTTTCCCACTAAAAAACTTGCTCGGATTTCAGCGAAAGAAAAGGGGAAAAAAGTTTCCCGGGAAATTATCAATCGAATCCATAAAATGGAAAAATTTCCCCTACCTCAAACACCTTGATTAAAATCAATCAAATCCCCAACAATAGAGATGAAAAACCCCTACCCCGATGAAAGAAATTGAAACCCATGGTCATCTGAAAACCATAGCACAAATTTTATCCCTTCATTAGACCCAGGGAAACTCAAAAAATCCTCCCCCCTTGGGAGAACATTAAAAAAAGCCCCCAAGGGAGAAAGCATTTTAAAAGGGCCCCCCATTTCCCCTTATGCCAGAACTTTTTCCTGGGGTGGGTATCATCGGCAATGTTTCCCCGCCTAGGAAAAATTCACAAGCCAAAACCCTTTTGAACTCACTTTTTTAAAAAATTTATTGGGAAAATTTGGGGGCCATCCTTTTTCCAAAACCCTTCCAAACAAATTCCTCATCAAAGAGAAGCTTACAAAACCCGGGAAGCTTTCCTACCCCATGAACCCCCTTATCAATTTTTTAAGGGTGCCCCAATCTTTCCCCGGAAATTCAAAAAGGGAAAATCCTTTAAAATTTTTCCCCCTTTATTGAAGGGTGAACTTTCCCGAAAAATAATGGAAAAAGGAAATTTTTTCAAGGTTTAACAGAATAAAAGGGTGGGCCCCCTTCCCTTCAAAATCAGAAAATGTTTGGGCCCTTCCCCAAAAACAGGGATTTAAGCACGCAAACCCCTTTTTTCACTGAAGCCAAAATTCCCCAAAAACCGGGCCAGCATTTAAGGAACTTTCCCTTTTCATTTTTGAACAAAAAACTTGCGGGAAATTTTCTTTCAGAAAATAAGCCCCCCCCTCCCAGAAGAAGTTTAAGAACCACTGGTATAAAACCAAATTTTCGTTCTTTCACCCTTTAAAAACCCCCGGACAAATCCCAGTAGTATTCGGGTCCCCTCACAGTGTAAAAATGTTCCCCCAAAGGGTGTTCTTTGACAGGGCCAGACCTAAAAACCACTCGGGCGGGTCCCCATCGGAATTTCCCCAAAGAAAAACCCCTCGCTGTTTTTGCCCGATTTACAACAAAAAAATTTTTTTGGGTTTTCCCAATTAAGGAAAAAACATAGGAACTTCTTAGGGTTTTTTTGGTTTGAAGATAAGAACCCCACCAAAGACATCAAGAAAAAAACCCCCAAAGAAAATACAAATTTTTTTGGGAACAAACCCATCTCCTTCAATTTCTATCCCATGGAAACACAGGGCTATCTGCCCCAAGAAGGTGAGAAAGAAAATGGTCCAGAAGTAAGGGCGTTTTGTTAGGAGACCTATGTAGAAAATGGCCCAAATTCCCCTTCCTTTAACCCGAGGGTGCAATCAGTCTAAATCAAAAAAACCCAAACCATGCCGCCTGTTCGAACCCCAGACCGCAAAAAAAAAATAAACGTTTTAAAAAGCAAAAATTTTAAAGAAGGCCTTCCCCCCTCAAATCGCCATAGATTTGAAAGATTTTGGGCCCTTGGGGGACAGACTCAATAAAATTTGCAGCGCAGCCAAAGGGATCAACTGGAAAACCCCAAACTACCCCTTTCTTTTCAGGGCACCAAGACAAAAGGGCCCCCCACAAGAAGTTTGGGGTCTTATCAAATGTGAACAGTCGTATATCCACTTTGGCTTCGCACAACCTGTGACCCCTTCAAGGTTTTGGGAAAGGGATGATTTGGGTTTGGGCCCCCGAATCGTTTTACTCAAAATTTTTAAAAACTGAGAAAGTCAAAGCTCCCCCCTTTTTAAAAACTCACAACCTTTTATGGGCGAACTTGCAGTATCAAACAACCCCCAGCCTTTTTTCCTTAAAAACCCCTGATCCGAGGGTTCCCCCTTTTATTGTCTCCTTTTTTTCTCTTTCACCCCAAAAAATTAATTTCCCGTTCTCCCCTTGGTGAGTTTTACTGGGCAAGATTTATACAAAGCCCTTGGGAGGAAAAATACAAATTTTGGCGGGAAAACCTTTTCTGGGACCCAAAAGGGGAAAAAAATTTTCCTCTCTACTTTAAAAAACAGGAACCCAAAAGGGCGACCAGTAAAAACCAATTTGAAGCCCGGAAAAAATGGGTTTTTTTGTAAAGGATCTCAATCGAAGAGAAATGAATGGGCTCATAACTGAAAACCAAAGTTTTTCCTAGCGAAGATTCCAAAGTCGGAAAGTGGAGGTCAGAGTTTTAGGAAAAATGAACCAAACTTTCCTCAAAAACCTTTACTGAACTGATTGTGTTGTTTTTCTTTGATGTGTTTTAATGTTTTCAAACCCCCGGGTACCCCAAAAGGGGGTGGGCCCCCCTCCACTTTTTCCTCAAGGGGTATAAAAAAGAATTTTTATGGGTTTTTTGATTCGTACACTTTTAGTTCTGTTTGTTTCGATGTCCATCTGGGATTTTTTTGTTTTTCCCTAGGGTAGTTAAAAATTTTAAAGAAATAGAACCAAAGAGCCTGCCATAAAGCCATAAACCCCTTGATTTGGGTGATGTTTAAAGTCCCCCTTTACCAGCAGCCATTTTCTTTTCTAAACAATGTAGTGAAAAACTTTTCCAAATGTTTCTCCCTTTTAGATCTACCCGCTTGCCCTCACCGGGAAATGCCTTCTGGGGCGTAGATTGTACAGCAATTTTATTCATGGGAAAAAGCTGTTGTTTAAAAGTTTGTTGTTATTCCCTTTTCCCCGTGCGGGCAGCATCCCCATTTCTGGGGGGTCTGCGCCCCCCTTTAGTAAAGTATTTTAACAATTTTTTAAAAGGTTTTACATCGCTTGTACTATTATTTGTGTTATGGGAAAAATGTACAACATAATTTTGTCTATGTTTTTTTTATGTTCCCCCAGTTTTACACTATCCTATGCAATAAAAGTTGAAAAATTCTCTCCCAAAAATGAGGTTTCTGGGAAAGAGTTTAGTTGCCCGGGCAATTTTTGCTCCATTCACATTTGGGAGGACATACCCTTTTCCCCGGGCCAAAAGATGGCCCCAAAAACCTTTCCCTGACCCCCCCCCAATTAAAAAAAATGAGATTTAAAAAGGGGTCTTTTTTAACCGCAATTTTTGTTGAATTTGGGCATTGACCAAAACCCGTCCCCGGGGACCGCATAAACCCCCAAACTGGGAAAGACCCCCCAGATTTTAAAAAAAAGGGGCCGGAAAAAGGAAATCTTTCAACCACCATTTTAGTTTTAAAATGGGCTTTTACTATACCCTGTCCTGGGCCACAGCATGGGCCCTTAAAACCCGTCCCGACCCAAAAGAAATTTAAAAAATGCCCGAAAAAGGATCTTTCAACCCAAATTTTAGTTGAAAAATGGAAAATTGGGCTATACTGTTCTGGGGGGCCCCCCAAAAGAGCCCCCCCCCCAGAAAAAAACCCCCCAGATTTTTAAAAAAAAGCCTGAAAATGGGGTCTTTCAAAACCCCAAATTTTGTTGAAATGGACATTGACAAAACCTGTCCCGGGCCCCCCGCATGAGCCCCAAAAACCCGGGATGACCCCCAGATTAAAAAATGGCGGGGAAAAAGGGGGTCTTTTTTAACCACCTTTTTGTTGAACTTTGGGAAATTTACTTAAAACCGTCCCGGACCGCCTTTGACCATTAAACCTGTTTTGACCCAAAAATTAAAAAGTGCAGGGGAAAAAGGGGTAATTTTAGTACCCTTTTAGGGTTGGGCTGGGGCAAAATTTAAATTTTTAAAACCCGGGCCTGGGCCACAGAAATGAAACCCTCAAACCTGTTTTGACCCACAGATTTTAAAAAATGCCTGAAAAAGGGGTTTTTTGAAACCCCCATTTTTTGTTTTAACTTTGGGCATTGAATTTTCCCGTCCCCCGGGCCCAACAGTATGCCATAAAACCCGTCTGACCCCTAGATTAAAAAATGAAGAAAAGGGGTTTTGGCTAAATTTTAGTTGAACCCGGAAAATTGGGAAAAAAGCCTTTTCCCGGCCACAGAATTTAACCCTAGAACCCTTTCTGACCCACAGATTAAAAAGGGGCCTGAAAAAAGGAGTCCTTTTGAAAAACCTATTTTAGTTTGAACTGGACATTTACTATAAAACCCGTCCCCCGGGGCCCCAGGCCTGACCCTTTTAAAAATTTCGCCACCATATTTAAAAAAGTGCCCGAAAAAAAGGGGTCTTTTAACCAACCCTTTTTGTTGAAATGGACAAGACTAAAACCGTCCTGGGAACAGAAAAGCTGCAAAAACCCCATGAAAAACCCCCAAATTAAAAAAAAATGCCCCCAAAAAAGGGGTCTTTTTTAACCGCAAATTTTGTTGAACTGGACATTGGGCTATACCTGTCCCAGGGGACAGTTAAACCCCAAAAACCCGCCCTGACCCTTTAGAATTTTAAAAAAAGGCCCGGAAAAAGGGAGTCTTTCAACCCCCTTTTTTGTTGAATGGGCATTGACCCAACCTTCCGGGCCACAGGGATGACCCTTAAAATTGTCTTTTCCCCACAGATTTAAAAGTTTCCCCGAAAAAAAGGGGTCTTTTTAAACCCCCATTTTAGTTGAACTGGACATTGAAATACCCGTCCTTGGGCCCCAGCATGAGCCCCAAACCTGCATGCCCCAGATTTAAAAAGGGGCCGGGAAAAAAAAGGAGTCTTTTAAACACCCCTTTTAGTTTTAATGGGCATTTGGGCCTAAACCTGCCCATAACACAACATTTACCCAATTTAAAACCCGGTTTGGCCAACAATCAAAAGTGGCATTATGCTTTTTGGGACAGTGACCGTATTTAGTAAATTTTTTTTTTGGGAAAATGAACCCTTTGTTTACCAAAAATTTAAATTTAAAGGGGGAAATTTTTTTTTTATTTTTTTACATTTTTATCTTTTTTCTTTTTTTTTTTGTGGTTTAAAATACCACAATTTTTCCCCCCCCGCAAATTTTTAAAAAAGGTTTTTTTGTAATCGTGTACAAGTGTTAAAATTTTTCGCAAAACCACATAAAAATAAAAAAAAAGTCCTTAAAACATCCCCCAAAAACACTTGTTAGTTTTAAAAATTTTTCCCTCCTGGCTTCTGAGAGTGATTCAGCCAAAACATTTAATGGGTTTTATTTTCCCCCAAATTCCCCTTTTTCATAATTGAAAAAGACTCCCCAAAAAAAAAATCAAAAGATGCAGGCCTATAGTTTACTCCACCCCAAAAAATTTTTAAACCTCAATTTTGTTTAATTTTGTTGTTAAAACCCTTTAGGGCCCCTTTTTTTAAAAATTTCTTTTAAACCCCACAGAAATTAAAAATTTTTTAAAATTGATTTTTTAAAGAATTTTGAACTCTCCTTTTTTTCCCCTAACGGTTTAGAGCCAGTGCTGCCGTCACCAACTGTTAACACCTAGGCCAGCCCCCAGGCGCCAAAACAACATGGGGGGCGGGTGAGAGCCCCGGTAGTGTCGTTAAATCTATTAACCCGCAGGTTCAGGGTGCCAGGGCCCGGAGTTACAATGGGTTTTGGTTTGAGAGGAAAGGGGGTTTGGGGTCCGTCATTTTTTAACACGGTAAAAATGCCCTTAAAGACCCCAGCAACGAAAAACAGTCTGCTTAAACATTGTGCAAAGCGGAAGTGTGGGGGTAAGAAACCCCAAACCTTCATCCCGTACACAGTCAAACCCGGGTACGCTTTAAACCCTTTGTAAAGAGTGCGGCCCCAAATTTTTGGTTTTTTGGAAATTTTGGGGGTTGATGCCCCTGTTCCCCAAGGGGCCCCTTTTTTTTTTGGCATTCTTTTTTTTCGTTTAAAAAAACGTGTGGAGGAAAATTTTCTCTTTTTTTGTTTTCCCGTCCATGCTCCATATCCATGTTTCCCCTGAAAAACCTACTTTTTGGTTTAAGTCTTTCCCGTACCTCCCCTTTTACAATTCAGAGGAATATTTTTTCCAGCCCATTTTTTACATGCAAGTTTTTAGTAGCTTAATTCCAGAAAAACAATTTTTAAAAAGGATGGGAACCCACCACGTTTTTTGTTTCTCTTTTTTTAATTGTATTAAATGGGTTTTTCCCCACTACGGGGATTGTTTTCCCATTTAAAAAGATTTTTTGCAAAAAATAATCAAATTTTTCAATATTTGCCATTTAAAAGTGTACCTTCCCAATTTTGTTTTTTACAGTACCATGCCCCATAAATTTCAAAAACATCACCCTTTTGCCATCTTGGGCAAATTTTTGAAAACAAATGTCTGTTAGAAACCAATTTTTTTTTTAATTAAAACCTTTTGTATAGCTGCATTTTACAGCAACATGCCCCCAAAAAAAATTTAAAACATGACCCCTTTAGCCATGTTGGGGCAATTGTGAAATACAAATGGGCGGGTTTAAAAACCCCATTTTTAAAATAGGGCCCTGTAGTAAGGGGCCCTTTTTAAATAAACATGACCCAAAAATTAAAAAAAAAGACTTTTCCCCGCCACTGTTTTAAAATTTTTGAGGGGGGAAAATGCCCCTTAGAAGCCACAAATTTTTATTCCCAAAAGGCCATGATTAAAAGCGAAAAAAAACAGCAAATGACCCCAAAAACCACTGAAAAAAGCGAAAAAAATTTCCAAAAAAAAGTGAGTTTAAAAGGAATACTTTTTTTCCCTGAAACCTTGAACCCAAATTGGGTGTCTTTTACAGTTCCTCAAACCCCAAAAAACCAACAAAAAATTAAATTTTGGGGGAAAAAGAATAAAAATTCAGGGAAAAAAAATTATCATTTTAAAAAAAAAAAGTTTTCAAGAGGACCATTTTTTTTTTTTTTGGAAAGGGGTTTTGAAATTTGACCCGGGAAATAATCCGGTGACCCCCTTGGGGGGCCCCAACTCATCAAAAACCCCTGCCTGATTCAACTTGAAAGAAAAATCAAATGATCCACCTTATCGGGGGAAAGCCCGGGTGCGTTTTTCTGGAATGACTCCCCCGGGTGTGCCCGAAGGTCCGGGTCAGATATGACCCCTGGTGGGTGGGGGGGGACAAAATCTATGGGTGGGCCGGGGGCGACTCGGGACATTCAAACCCTTTTGGATACCCAGAAAAGTCGTTTGGGGGCCCGGGAAAAAAAACCAAAAACATTTGGTGTTGAACCTCAGATAGTCGTTTTCACCATGTTCTTTTAAACCGGTCTTGTGTGTTGTTTGTGTGCCCTGATTTCATGCGTTGGTGAGGTGGTAAATAAAGATGGGGCCCGAACCCCCCCCATTAGGCTTTTTGCCCCAATGCCAGCTGCTGATTGGGGACCTCTACTGCTGTCCCAAGGGTTTCTGCCCTTGTTCCAAACCCGGGTATTTTAAGAACAAGAAGCAAAGCAAAAGATGTCTTTCCCGTTGGGTCAATCAGCACGGTTTTCCAATTTCCCTTTATTTTAAATCTCTTTTTGGGTGGGGTTTGGGAAAGGGGGAAAATGCTGAATTTTCTCTTGTACCCGGGGATGAGGAGGGTTTGGCCCCAAAACCCGTAAAAATGTTTTTTCAGTTTGATGGCATTAATGCGAGGATCATGTTGGAGGGAAAAGGGGAGCCCTCCCCACACTTTATGTGAAAAGATGGAGCCTTGATTTAAAAAGCCTCTGGGTTTGAGGGGCATAGCAAACGATCTTTTCCCCCTTCTTCCCTCCCGCATTTAAAACTGTGTCAACCTCTTTTCCAAAGGGAGGAAACAACGGGAAAATCGGTGTCCGGAATACCCCATCCTCCCCTCCCCTTCCTCCCGGGACCTTTCTTTCAACAAGCCCTGACTTGGGCCCCAAAAAGAAGCACCCCGAGAAACTGAGGGGGGACACCCCTTTCAAAAATAGCCCTGGACCCCCCAACCACTGCCCCATATGACCCGATAAAATTGTGAAACTGCGGGTTCGGATTCGAAAGGAGAAAAAGGCTCCGTTCCCCCATCTGTGTCCCCTTTTCCTCCCCCGTCGCTGGTGGGACTTTATGTTTTTAGAGTGTCCAACGATCCCTTCCAGAATAAGAATCCCAAAAAACAATGCTCATGCGACAAGGGATTGTCCGCACTGCCCCAAATTTTTTGGGGGGGGCTTCTTCAAAAAATGGCAAGGATGGTGCAGAGCTCTTTCACCTCCTCCACTCTTTGGGGGCCCCAAAAACCCCCCAGGTTTTGCACCGCGCTTTTTAGGCCATGTGTCACTTCGTAATGCGTAATGGCCATTGCGCGCTGCCAAAAATCGCTTTTAAACAAAAGGAGGGTGGAATTTTCCCGTGTGTTGGGCCCGTCAAACAATGATACGGTTGATTTGGGGGTTTTCTGAGTGCGCTGCAACGCAGCCAGGGAGGGCGAAGCAAAGGGGGCGAACGAAGGGAAATGTGAGCCAGGGCCTCGAGGGCCCTTTTTCAGCAGGCAAATGGGGACCCGGGGTTTTAAACGCTTTTAAAAAAATTTTTTGGGGCGACAAGGGTTTTTTTATAGTGTTTTAGCGGGTTTTCCGTTGGCTATCGGGCATCGAAGATAGTCGATAGTCGGGCCCCTTTCGATAAGGTTTTTCGATAGTTACTGATTATTTAGCGATGACCTTTTAAAGTCTTTGGGGGAGCAACAACAACCCTTTATTATTACCCCCCAAACAAGGTGGGGGGGAAGCTTTAAATTTAAAATCCCCCAAAAATCAAAAGGTTCGTGGTTTCATCCCTTTGGCAAACAACCTTAGGTTATAAAAGGGCACAGAAAAAAAAAGTCACAGAAACCCTTCATACCCCGTCTTGTCCCAAACCGACCCTTTAAAAACCCGCATCACCCACAAATTGAAAAGTGGGCCGAAGGGTTTAGGATTTGAACCATTTATCTTACTTGAACTGGGCATTGAAAACCCCGTCCTGGGCCACAGGGATGGGGGCCCCAAAACCTGCATACCCCCCCCATTTAAAAAATGCCGGAAAAAGGAGTCTTTAAACCCCCATTTTTTGTTTTCACCCGGAAAAATTTACTATACCTTCCCCGGGCCACCCGCATGGCCCCAAACCTGCATGACCCCAAATTTAAAAAAGTGCCGGAAAAAAAAAAAAAAAAAAAGGGTCTTTTAACCACCAAATTTTAAATTGAACTGGACATTTTTACTATACCCGTCCTGGGCCCCCAGCCCTGGGCCCAGGGCCCGGGGTTTTCAGTGGGGTTCGGTTTTAAAGCCCCGGGGTCCCCTCATCTATTTTAAAACGCAGGTTTTAAAAAGCCCCGGTGACGCCAGCAACGAAAACTGTCGGGGCTGAAAAACAAGTGCGGAAAGGGGAAGGGGAGAAGGGAAATCCCCGCCTTCCCCTTACAAAGTCAATAACCCGGGGTTTGGGGCTTGCCCCTCCCTATAGTGTTGGGCCAATTTTACTTCACTTAAAATACTGGTGGTTTTAAAGCTCCGGTTTCCCCCAAAGGGGGCCCTTTTTCTTTTGGGTTTTTTTTTTCTCAAATTTTTCTTTAACGTGCTGGAGGAAATGGTCTCTGTTCTTTGTTCTCTG